>WAAD01014379.1:1838-16897 GCA_013389945.1 Fregata magnificens
CCTGGCCTAAATTGTGCTTGTGTTATTACGCCCTTGGAGCCCCCAGATTCTCTGACAGAATAAGTGCAAGTTTTTTAGTCTCTTGATGACATCTTAAGGCTATTGCCTCTGAGGCTTTTACCATCACCCTTATTCCTTGCTTCTACCAGATCTGCTCCTCTTTACACTTTTTCATTTCTCTGCACACCCATTTTATGGAACAGAAAAAACATATTTCTGTGGCAAAAGAAATGGAAAGTCTTATTTTCAAAAGTGCATACGGGACTTGGTTTCAAAAATCACTTGCTCACGAGGAGCGTGCTCATGTACGTTGCTGGAAGTCTTCTCTGGCGCAATTTTGAATGCCAAAGTTCAGTTCTAAATACATTTAGTTACTTCCAAAATTGTACATATTTTTCAAATTTTGTTATTTAATGCTTGCAACTTTTCATTAATCTTTGAAATGGATAGTTTTCACTAGCTTCCAGGCTGGTATGCTAAGTCTGTGACGCTTTTATTTGATGTATTTTGTAATTGAAATATTAGTATTTTGAAACTAGGATGGTTCTTAATGAGCAAAACCCATGTGCTTTCATTGTATTGATTTGGCTGTTATAATCACTCCACTGAGAATATTAAGTTCAGAAGAGCTAGTCTTTCCTCACTTAACGTACTCAGTGCAATATTTCACACTCAGTGTAGATGCACTGAGGAATGCAGTCTGAATACATGCTGACATGTGGGTGGGTTAGGGACAGCTTCCACTAGGGTACTTAGTGCTGGCATGATTTCTTTGCTGGAAGTGAGAATCTGCTCATCTGGGAGCATGTTGAAAAGTCATTTGTTTCTGCAGATATTCTGTGTAGCTCTGATCACTTGGGAAGTTTATTACTTGGAAATGTGATTTCTGGGGAACAGGCATTTTGCCCTCAGTAATTAAGCAGGTTTGCATTATATAATAAACCTGGTATTGCCTGGTTAATCCTATAAAAATATATCTGATTATCTGGAAATATCACGCAACTGTGGCAATGAATGTTTAACAAATATGAAGACGCTAAAAAATGAGTTGCCTTCAGTGGAAGTTTTGATATTATAGAGATGTATGTTATTTAATGTAGAACTCTAGAAAATAGTATAAATTTTACATTGGAATGACAACATTTAAATAAACTTGTTACAGTCGTAGAGCAATTGTGATTTTGGGGGATAATGTTCTGAAGTCTTGATTCTATAGTAAGGTCATTGGATATAGACCTTTCTACATATACAAAGTTTTCAGCCACAGCAGTTTGCCAGGGTGACTCTAGTGGACTACTGTCCTGAATTTTAGCTGATAAACTGAATGCAAGAGTTGCTGGTTTCTGTTTTCACTTTTTAATCACTAGATATGCTTCTTTTTCTAGGCATATTGACTTGCTAACTAATATAACTCTTTTCTATATTTTTTTAAAGATATGTTTCAACCCTAAAGGCAATCATATACTAACTGCCAGCTCTGATAAAACAGCTCGCCTCTGGGATGCTGCTACTGGACACTGCCTTCAGATATTAGAGGGTCACACTGATGAGATATTCTCCTGTGCTTTCAATTACAAAGGAGATACAATCATTACAGGTAACTAATATATTCCAAATTTTTTTTTTCTTATTTTTTTGAGAGGCATTTTAAATCTTCTTATGGTAAATAAAATTAGAGTCTGAAAAGTGTCCTGGGGCCATATCCCAAATGCAGGTACCAGCAGAGACTTAAAATATAATCAAAAAAAGCTAGAAATTCTCTTTGGAACTGAGGCTTAAGTGAATACGGCCATGAACAACTTTGTATAAAGGCATGAACATACCCTACCATCTGTCCTATGGGCATGTACTAGCCCCGGACCAGTGACTGAGCCATTTTCTCACAACATATTGCAGTGAGGGAGGTCTGGATGAGCGAAATGCAAAGCTTTTTAGATGGGAGCACCCCTTTTCTGTATTTAGCACTGCATTCTATTCAGGTTTCATTCACTTCAGGCGAAAAATCACAGGAGTGGGAAACATGAACAGAGTATTTGTGATTGCTTCGATCTTTTGAGTGAACTACCAAAATATGGGATGCAGGATGATCTCAGCTAAAAATATTGCTGTAGGTCCTGCTGTCTCTTCCTAGTCATGGACAGAAAAATATTTCTCTGGCTCCTTGGCATTCCAGGTAGATTGTTGATGTAGGTGTTAACAAAAATAGGTAAGTTCTGCAATACAGCTAAATGATTGCATCACAATGTGTTCTTATTAATAGGGAGCAAGGATAATACCTGCAGAATATGGCACTGACTGAAGACAAGGAAGGATCCAGTTTGGTATATGCCTACTTCATGAGTTTCATAGTCAATAAACTCAGTCTTTCAGATCTGTTTTCTCTTACCCTCTTTGTTCAGCTTCAGCTTTGCTGAAGTAGAGAAGTTACCTAGATTTTGTTAGGTTTGACTTCACTGATGTCTGGTAGATATGGAATCATAGAATCACAAAATAGTAGAAGTTGGAAGGGACCTCTGGAGATTCTCTAGTACAACACCCCTGCTCAAAGCACTGTCAACTAAGCAGGCTGCCCAGGACCATGTCCAGCCGGTTTTGAACATCTCCAGGGATGGAGACTCCACAGTTTGTCTGTGCAACCTGCTCAGTGTTTGATCACTCTCACAGTAAAAAAAGGGGTTTTTTCTTCTTATTTTTAAAGGGAATATTTTCTTGTATTTCAATTTGTGCATGTTGGCTCTTCACTGGGTACTGCTGAAAAGAGTCTGGCTCTGTTATCTCAGTCACCTGAGAGAAATGATGATTAGTGTGAATGAGTCCAGTAGGATGGCCCCATTTCTTTGTGTGTCATTTTTTCCTTGTAATCCTTTTAATAAAAAATAGTATTATGATACTCTCAAGTGTGAAAGGGATGTCGTTATGCACCTGCTCTGAGTACTTTTGTATTAATTTTTTTTGTTGTGTAATAAAGTATTGAGTTAAAATGCCAGTTTCACTACTTGTAATACGGTGTCCCACTTGATATTTCTGGGGAAAACCAGCAACCATTTGTGAACTGCATTGCTGTTAACTGTTGCACGCATGCTGTCTCATTCTTCTGTTTTCATCTGAGGTAAAAAAAAATTATTTGGGTGGTGACTCCAACTCTGAATCCTGGCCCAGAGATTATGGCCAGCATGAAGAAACTCTGCACACCAAAGATTTGGAGCCAAGGATCATGACATAAACTGAGAAGTGGATGAGGAACTCCTGCAAGTTATTTACCACTGTACAATGAACTCTAACTCAGGTTTAGTTCGTGCTAGCAATTGCCAACAGGCTTCACCTGTGCAGGGCTCTCCCCACCTCCTAGCAGAGCACCTGAAACTGCAGTTGCTCTTTGCAGGGGAGTAGCAAAGGAGCAGAGCCAACTGGTCTCTTCCAGCAGCCTTGGAAGAAGGATGGACAGGCAAAGAGGGTAGGATTGAACAAAGTATGTGTAGTGACTAGGAGACAAAAGGAAGAAGGGAAGTCTGCAGCAGAGAATGAACTTGAAGGTATTTTGCTTATATTCAATGTCTCTGGGTGCTTATGGGCTTGACTTCTAAATGTTGTTAAATTTAATAGGAAGTTACTGATGCTGGTGTGTTCTGACTATCTCAGAGTGCTTACCAGCATCCTTGTGTGTAAATGAAGAAACAGAAGTGCCTGTCATCACTTGGCAAATGTCCTGGTGGTTTCAAGTAGTGTTGTGTTGTGGGAGAGCTAAGCAGCGTGCTGCAGATCATTTAAAATTAAACCTTTACCAGTGGGCAAAGTGGCTGATCTTAATGTTACATTAATGCTTCTGGTGTTTCCTGTTGTCTTGTGCAAAGACTTATAATATCAGAAGAGTGTCTCAGTAATTTGGAATTGAAAGGGGCAGGAAGGGCAATGCAGTTCTGTGTTACTTTAGAATTGCTCCATGTCCCTAGATCACTTTGCACTTGTACTTTACCAATGTGATGTGGGAGGTTTCCGGCTGACAAAAATGGCGGAAAACTAGTGTAATGAAATGTGTACAAATATGGCTACATAGTTAAAAACTGAAATTTGACTTGCTGTGTAACCATCACAAAATAAAAAAAATTCTTCGGACTGTGATTAGGAAGTAGATTCTTTTTTTTTTTCTTAATCTTTCAGGTTGGGTTATTTTCTGTTGCCTTTTCCTTTATGAGTTTTCTCTTATACTATGCCAGTGATTCAGTGAATCAAACATCTGTATTAGCTTTTGTCTTTGAGCTCTTGTTCTATTTTTATGCAAATTTGTGAGTGAGCTGAGGTTTCATAGGCGAAGCATTGGACTGGGAGGCCATCTGGGCTCCCTTTCTGACTCTCCCTAGATTCACTGAGTGAGCAGCATTGCTTTTCAGGCTAAGTTGTCCAGGTTTCCTGCTCAAATGTGAAGTACTTTCACATCTGGTGTGATTCACAGCACTGCTGAAAAGTGTGCTGACTTGGCGCCTCATAAGAACTTCAGTAGTACTCTAGGTACCATCATATGAATGCTTTGATGTTAGGCTCTCTGTACCTTGGTTTACCCATATGTAGATTTAATAAATTATAGAGATACACGTTAGGAGTGAATTGTATAGATGTATCATCCTGAAACCATTCTGTGTCTCTGGTAGCAGCTTGATCCCTTTCTCTAATTCCACTTCAGTCCTTGCAACCAAAATAGCGTGTGTGCGTGCTCTAACTCTATTGTCTGGTGCCTTTTAATCTTATCAAAACATTTGGCTTCTACATACCTTACACTCTCCAAACTGCCACTGTAATCACTGGGTGGTTGGAGTGGGATGTGGCTTTCAACATTATCCTGAAATGCTGGCAAACTTGATTTACTGTGACCTTATTGAGAAGGATTACCTCAGGAGACTCCTGACATGTGCTTTAATAAGGACTGTCACAGTGGAAATCAGATTTGCTGTATTGTTTCTGTCCTTTAGACCTCTGAATCCTTCCAGTATATACCTCTGTAAATATACAGGTTTATTTTTCTGGGAAAGAAACCCTTAGCTTGTATTATGTAACTTCCCCAGGACAGAACACACATTTTACAAGACAAGGACGAGGATTTCCTTGTAAGCATACGATGTGTACTTGGACTCTTGACATACGCTTTTTATATCTCTTGAGATTCAAATTCTTTCTGAATAGGTGAGGATAACAATACTCATACCCACTCATGTTTTAAAAGTGGCATTTTGTGAGAATTTCTTTTTCAGCTCCTTCTGTGTGATCACTTGCATTTCCTGGGTAGTTAGTGAAAGGATATGAAATATATCCTGCTTGGTTATATTTCCCAGTTTGCTGCACTTTCCTGTCTAATTTTCAGCTGAAGCTGGGAGGAGGGCACAGTATCTATCAACAGACCTGTCTTCAATGCAAATTGTTTGAATTAGTTTGATAGTCCAGCTGCCTAATTTAACTGTCTGTCCTGCTAAATGCTGTACAGCTGCAAGTTGCTTTCTGAGGGCCTATTCCTTGTGATGACTGGCTTTAGAGTGGGTTTAAAAAACTGAAGTAGTGACGTTATGAGTTTGTTCATACTTAGCGAAGACTTAGGAATGGCTCTGGCTTGAATTAAAATTCTTAAATTGGCTAGTATGGATGTGCTTTCCTTCTCAGCTGGAATTTGTTTTATTTATTAAGCAGCTCTTTATTTCAGCGTAGTGGTGGGGTTTTTTTTCCCTGACATTTTGAAAGTCAGAGTGCAGGGTTCATGGTGATATTCCTATGCTTGTCTGTCATGCAGCTCTGCATGAAACTGGACAAGAGAAACAGTAAAATCGGCCTCTCCAGAAAAGTTACCTGCTAAATTTAATAGGATAACTGTAAACAGGTGACCATTTTTATCATAGTCCACAATAAAATGGTTAATTTACTTGAAGGCACTATGAAAATCTTCAGTGTTATGACAAAATGGAGGAAGATTATAGTTTTTCAACTTCTAATGATTCCAACATTAAAAGCACCCTCAGCAAAATCAAACTAAAAATGAAAGTTTTAAATACGTATTTTTCAGTTGGTAATTCTCCTGTGTTTGAATAAATGTATCTACAGGCCAAATTCTGGTCTTCATTAGGTGGGTGAAGTCAACACCAGGGTGGAAAGGCACCTTTCACTGAAGCCTTCTTGCAGAGTAAGAAGGTGAGCAGGGCAGCCCTGGCTGGTACCAGCGTTGCAGCAGGTGATGAGGCAAATGTCTGCTGCTCCCATGGGTGGCCTCTGATGGCCAGGGCATCTCCTGAGGCTCATAAGGTTTGTCTTATTTAGTAAATTGTGATGTGTTTCTTTCAAGTACTTATCCAGCTCCCACTTGAACCTATGTACAAGTTTTGCATCCTCTTACTTGATAGTGTCATCTCTTTTGTTTGCTTTGAATCTGGCTCGTATGAGTTTAATTTGTTGGGTTCTAGTTGTTGTATTGGGAAAGATAGTGAGCAGCCACCCTCTCCACACCCTCATGATATTAACAACCTGCATCATGCTTATGTATACACGGAGGCTGAACTGTGCGTAATTTACTCTGAGATTTTTACCTAAAATTGTATATAGTATGAAGTTCTCATTTATGTGCAATTAAAGTTGACTTTAATTTTTTTCAGCCTTTCTTAATGGTGGACGAATCCTGTTTTGATTTACTCAGCTAACTGTTGATTTCCTTTTTTGTTTAGCAGTAGAAATACCTTTTCACCTAGGCAGTAGGACAGTAAATATCTGTGCAAACTTCAACAAGCAGAAGAAACTCCTGAACTTCTGTCTCCCCATGCCTCTGCCCACTTCTGCAGGTACTGAAAGCAGCTAGAGTGAGCACTAAGAGAGATTTGGCATGTTGGGAGTTATTCTGGGGTTAATTCTCAGCAATGAACATGTAATTTCTCTTTATTTTACTGTGATACTAAGAATGTTATGATTAGCCTTGTATCACTTGAATGAGTTGTGGAACCTGAGTAAAGCCGTAGCTTTGGTACCGAGGTAAGATGTGGAGCTTGCTCTGATGTGTTTTGGTTAGGGCCATGGGTCAGATTTTTCATTCAGAAGCAGAGCTTTGAGAAGCTACAGGCATGGCAGGCATATATTATTTAATAGGTAAAAAAACCCATAGCACATTCATGAACTTTTTAGGAAGGCAAAGAGGACACACGTTGTAACACAAATTTATTTCTGAATAAATTGTAACATTAAGAACTACTGTACAGAGAAACTGCATCACACTGTTACAACTCTGTCATGATATTTGTGCTTTGTAGGATAAGTAAACATTTATTCTATCACAGCAAAAAATTGTATACTGACAACTAACTGTATTTGGTTTAAAAATAAATACACTTTCCCGTTTATTAACTCCAACAAAGCTCTTTAAGTCTATAATACTTGGTACTTTTTATTAACTTTCCGCCTCAGAAATGCTGAGCATTCAGAGCTGCCACTCGCGGTGGTGGGAGTTATGGATGTTCAGCAATTCTGAGGAGCAGGCTCAGTGACTGCACAGTTATGCTCAGCGTATGCAATAAATTGACCTTTATCTTGACAGTAAAGCGACCTTCGCTGTTTTGTGTACGCTGCAGAGTAGATGTAGAATTACTCGTGTTGTTTAATGTTCCACGTTAGATTTTGATTCACTAACAATTTGTATTTTGTGACAAATGAGTGATGCAATCATGCAAGTTTAGGAATAGTTTTAAAGATAAAATTGAGAATATGGCTCTTTTTCATAAATTATTTAAAACTACTTCAAAATTTTCAAAAATATTTAGTGCAAAAGGATAGGTTTTGTTTTTTTCAAGAAATATTACAGAAGCATATACTGTTATATGGAAAATAAAACATCTCTTAAATATTTTGTTGGGAAAAGCAGGCAGGTTTTCTATTACGCTATTTGGGTAGGGAGAGATGAAAGATAAATATTTTCAAAGAAACAAATAGCAGAAGAGCTGTGATGTGGTAAGTTATATTTACCTTTAAATTCAAAATGAATCTCTTTGGCAGAGTCAAGAGAATGTATCATTAAGTGCATGATATTAACAGATCATCTCAACAAGACGATAGCATAGTATATCTTATCAAACAGTTATATAAACGTTATAGTAATGTGAACTATCACATATAGTCCAAACACTTATATCCAAAATGAACAGGTATGTCTGCTGAAATCTTAATAAACATTTTGCTTTCTTGTAAGTTACAAAAATCAACATTAAGATTTTAACGATGAGATGGTACTCTTCAGAAGTGCATTTCTTCGCCTTATTAACAATTTATTTGATTAAACTAAAATTAAAACGGTATTTTTTTCACTGCTTTTAACTGAGATGTAGCATGTTCCGTAGTGCTTTAAACAGAAGCACTTTAGGTAACAAATGTACTATCGTTACTCCCTCTTACCAGGTAGGGACACTGAGGCACAGAGGTGAAATGACTTGCCCAAGGTCACGTGGCAGGTCGGTGGTGGGGATGGGGCTTAGAAACCTGCTGCCCTGACTCGCAGAGCTGTGCTCAGGGATATACCAGGTGTAGCTATACTGAACTGCACTGCCTCCAGGTGAAAAGGAATGAGTTTTTTTAAGGGTAACAACTGAGAGTCTAGACTTTATTTCCTTGAGAAGAAGACAGGAATGGGGAACAGCTATGGAACAGAAATAATCACATAGAAAGAAACTAAAATGTGTTTTCAGCAGCTTTTTATTGTGTTGTCTAACTGCAAAGTTCTTAACTGTTCAAAAGGTTTTTTTAATCCCTTAGCAGACTATGGGGATTTAAAAACAAACAAACAAAAAACCCAAACACTTTTCTAGGAATATGGGTGTCTCTAGGCATCCTGGAACATACTCTGGTTCTAATAGTTAAACTGTACAAATATTGGTGTTTTAAAACTGAATGTTAGTGTACTATCCCATTTTAGCTGATTGATTTAATTAAATTGATGAAAATGGAACATACTAGATACTTAATTAAGCCTTTACTGTGTAGTCCCATTAATTCAGAAGGCTAAAAATCCATCCCCTCCTAGTACAGTACATCCTATAGCACAATATGTCAAGAGTCCCTCATGATACAGAAAGATACAATACACCTTGGGTTCACTTTGCTCCGTGTTCAGTTGTGGAATGGACTTGTGCTGTTTCTGTAGAGTTTGTATATCTTTGCTCATTTTATTCAGTGATGTTTGGAAATCAGAGCATTACACAAACCACTGCTTATTTAAACTGGAATAAAACAAAAATGCTGAACAGGTGAACTTTCTTAACCCAATTCAAGAAGCCAATCAAACAGGCTTGGTGTCATCTCTCTGCCTTCCTCACTGAGTTTGCAGTACTGCACCACGGCATGAAAGATATCCCCCACTTTCCAGGACTTCCGTTGAACTAATTGCACAACATCTAAAAACTAAATAAAAAACCAAAACAAAACAGGTTTAGGATTTGGTTAACGGTTTGCTAAGTCTTTGTTAAATGAATACACACAAACTGCTGTAAGACCATCCTTTGTAAATGCACCGCTGTATGAGGGAGCGGACACAATTCACTGCACAGCAACATAAAGGTCCTTTCTATTTATAAAACTTCATTTCTGAAGTTCCATAGCTCCCCAAAGACTGGTCAGATCTCATGACATTTTCTAAATTAGCTGCTCTCGTCAATTATTTCTTATTTATTGCAATGAAAGTAAGAACAGCGAAAGTGAGCTTGATAAATGATCACAACTTTCCTTGTTATCGACAACTTGCTGTCAAAGTAACGGAAGTGTGACTATCCATTTTAAAGGACAAAAAAAAAATCCCTCTTCATTACCGTTAGCTATGTTTTAATTTAATCTTCTGTATTTCCACTTATACATCCTACAGTATTTTAAATATTCACATAGTACTGGTGAGAGGGAATTCTGGGTAAACTTCTGTCACATGAATACATTTGCCACAATTGTGGTTGAATCACAGAGAGGATCTATATTTGATTTTTTTTTTTAACTTCCAGATAAACCAGAGGTTAAATATACGTTCTTAAGCAGCTGTAAAAAATCCTGAATTTTGTCCACTTTGTACTTAATAATGGGCTTCACTGTGTCATACATCTGGTCCCATTTTTTTCTGAAGCACATAAATGAAAATCAAAGCTTTTTATTTCTTTGAATTTCACAATCAATATCTAATTAGCTTGCTCCTTCTACGTTTCCAGTTTTAAACCACACAAGAAAATATTGTGTGTGTCTAGTTAGTGTAGCTGTTTGCTATTTACATACTGAAGCCTAAACTTTTAATATGTATTTTAATGATATTTAATAGGCACGCGATTTCCAAGAGCACTGTTGTAGGCAGGATGTGCTTTATTATTCTCTAGTGTATTTTTGCAATTGAATTAACTGCCAAAGCACATGGGTAAAGCTGACAGCTGCTTCTTTAATTAGATGCAATTTGGACTGTTGCTGCTGAATGCATTTTAAATTATGTTTATGATTCCTAAATGCATGTACTCAAGAAAATCAAACAATATCTCTGCTACTCAAAATGATCTTCCCATAGACATTATTTTAAAAGACCAAAATACTGATTTGTAACACTTTTTTCATTAATTAATTTGAATACTGTGACACTTTTTGTAAGCCTTAAGGTTTGAGCTGTTCTGGTTGACCTTGGAAAAGGGGCTGTTTTGGTTATTCCTGAAACGTTGTAGGTAGCATTTGGTGGTGTCTACAATGGAGCACTAATTAACCATTCAGGAATAGAAACAGCCTGTGCTTCTTGTGGCCCTTTTGGACTTCAGTGTTGCTCTTAGTGCTCTGGCTTGGGCTAACATCTCAGAAAGTTTCTCAGTTCTGGTAGTCTGTGTCTGTCTGCCTCTCTGGAAATAGATTTCCGCTTTCAAGATGGTGGTTGGCAGAGGCTAAGCTACACCTGAGCAGGAGCAAAAGAGTACTGGCACACATAGCACTTTTTTATTGCTAAGCCAGGGGAGGTGCTTCATAATTTCCATACATCGATGCAAAATATTTCAGTCAGTCTAATTTTCCAAGTAACAGATGTGTGATTGCAAATGTGGCTCCACTGGAAGCACTGGTTGGTCACTGCCTGGGCTAAAACCATCTCTTAGGGTAGTAATAATATAAGGATACGCCTACACAGATAGGTCCATCCTGCTTATCTTCTGAACTTTCGATCAGCTCTGGTGTAGAAGCCTTGTAGTCTTGGTATGTGAGACGCTGAACCTGAGCTAATATAGGTTATCTTCATTTTGCAGTTAGTCTCTTGTGTACATTTGAGCAGTGGGCCCATTCGTTGGTGAGCAGCAATTTTTTTCTGCCAGCACAAAGTGACTAGAAAGCCAGTGCATTTGGCCATGGTAGATCTCGCATAAATGTAGGAGGAACTGTCAGGCCCCTGTGGTACCCCGCTGTATCCCCAGCTGTAGCAATTTATGAACAGCCATGCACAAGTTCAGACCTGCCTGAGGCTGCCCTAATCAGTGTTGCAGGCAAGGCAGAACCTGCATAAGGACTAAGGCATTTCAAAGCTGAAAATCTGAAGTACAATTTATGTTGTGCGTCATAGTCAGCTCTTGCTGTCACCGAGTAGCAGAACTTTGTATGTGTGATGTCTACACTTGAGTCACTTTTATTTTTATTTTTTTAAGCTACATATTTAAACTCCAGGTAAGCCACCTGCAACCCTTCAAATGCAGCCACATAAAGGGCTCTTTCTGTTAATTCTGCCTTAGGCATTGATACTTAATGCATCGCTGATATGAAAAAGAGAACAGATTCATCAAAGCACATTATAAAGGCTTTGGAGAAGGTCTCATGGTGACGCTATTTTTTGTGCCATGGACATACTACTAGATGTCTTCATTCACATACCTTAAATTCTGACACATTTAATCCTCTCCTCCCGTTCTGTAACAAAGAGTGGCATTGCCATCTTGCTATTAAGAAGATGTTTTTGTATCAGCTTTTAAGCTCAGTAACTTCAATAAGTCATAACTGGTACTGTGATTCAAGTGAATTAATAGTATACCCAATTCTGTAAATACTACCTTTTCAATTCTGTTTTCCTGAGATTTCTTAAAATAGATGGTTGGAATTCCAAGTTCAGAAGCAGCTATCCACTGCAGGGTGGCTCGCAGCTCCACGTCAGGGCACTCTGGTTCCAGATCAAAGTTTATCACCAGTAGGTCCTTTTGACAATTGGCTGTTCCCACTGAAAGCCCAGAAGTACTTTCTGGAAAAATAATCCCAACAGTTACTGTGCAATTACTTGTGTTAACTTCAAATTGTATGCTTTAATTGATATGGTTCAACTTACCCTCTGTATTTTCTGTCTGTTCTTTAAGGAAAACCTTTTCTTCTACTAATTCACTTAGAAACAAACAACAACAAAGCTTATTAGTGATATTTAGGAACAGTCTACAACATTGCTTCATGATGGATAAACTTCTCCCTCAATGTAAGACCTAGAAAACTGCAAGAAAAAAGTTACGTAGGATGAAATAATAAAATGCGGAATATATTTCAATTATTTAATCTGTAAATTGGAAAAGCTATGGGAATTGCAGCATTATTCCTGTAAGAGGATGAAGTACTTGTACTGGTTGCACTGTGTATTACATTTCACCAGGATCTGTGTATCTTTACCGTTTACATAATGACAAGCAAATGACATTATGGTAAGACACAGCAAGTCTCATAACCTGGGGGGAAATACTGAACTTCCAATGCCTGCATTTTACAGTGCTATACTCCCTGGCTGAATCTTTTCCAGTCTTGCTTTCTAGTTTAATCTTTCATAGCTAAATAAAATCGTAACTATCAATGACTTCAACTACTGCTGGTTTTAAATATATTAGATGTTTGGATAAACAAATTCTGTTTACACCCTGCAAAAATTTCCAAAGATCTTCATTCATTATGTACCACCTCTTTCTTGTTAAACTACAGGAACAAACTCCTGGCATGTGGTTGCTGCTCCAGCTTCCACTTCTGAACACAGTATCCATACTCGTGTACATGTGGCAGGAGACTGCAAGTTCACTATTGATGTCACAGCTATTGCATTCGTTTCATCGCTCCTGGAGGGACAGCACTTACAGTACGCACTTCCAGACTGTCCCATTCTGTCCTCAATCAGAGGGAACGCTGCAAGTGTGAGATTTTGTTTCTAGCATGGCAGGGTGCTACTCTTACCACCCTCATTCACAGGATTTCAGAATCTCCCCCAAGGCTTCAAAGAATCAAGGTTATATATACTTGTGCAGTGGTTACTGCAAGATGTGAGAGGAAAGAATAAAATGGCAGCATGCAACATATGGTTTGTCATGACTTAGAATCAGAGGTGCTTAATAACTTCCTTCCCATCAGATTTTTTTTTCCAGTTTTCTGTTTGAACAGCAGAGGTATTCTGTGCCTTGACTTTGATTTGTGGAAGTACAAGCTTCTCACGCCTATTGGCTAACACCTGAGAACAGCCCCTGAAAGCTAACAAGGAGAGTTGGAAATTTATCCCTTTGGTCCTTGGAAGTATAAGGGAGAGGGGTCATCTTTAGGAATGTGTGTAGGACGTATCACTGCCTACTGTGAAGATGGGAATGTTTTAACAAGGTCAGTCTCCGAATCAGCAGCTGAGAGAGAATGCATGTAACTCTACAGAAATACGAATGCCCAGATTTCTTACAAAAAAAGAGTCTCAGTTGTAGTATATTCTGGTAACGAGCTGTGAAGATTTTTCTGATGTCAGCCACTTCACAAAGTTCCCATGTTCAATGCGTGATGTACAGTCCATACACTTCTGCAGTGGCCATGCCCTGACTGCATCGTGACATTCACCACCTGGTAGGTTATACCAGGTTTCAGGGTACCAGAATCTTTAGGCAAGTACTTGCGCATCTCTTGATAATTTTATTGCATGCTCAGTAGAAACATGCCCAGAAACAATAGGTAAGATGTACTTTGGGCCAAATTATTATTATTCTTGGAAAGAATACTATCGTATTTTTTCCTTTGACTTTAATTGATCCTTATTTGCTTGACCTTACTTGCTATTACAGTAAAGATTTGATAATATTTGAAGTTATTCGGAGAAGAAAGTTCACACAATGGGAAACCGATACCACAGAAAACTGTCTTTAGGCAGAGCGGTTGGTGGATCCATATTGTCTTCAGAGATCCACCTGGGCGGGCTTTTGTGTAATCTTTCACTGTCTAGTGCTGTCACTCCGCACAGACAACTGCATGTGCTTTTTTCTGAAACTAACGGCAGGCTCAGCAGCAGGTGCAAAGCAGGGCTTGGCACATTTTAGATGGTGTCAATGATTTGCAGTTAAAATTAGACTAAACATCAAGTCTCGCTTCAGTGACTACTTACTTAATCATAGGAGAAGATGGCACGTTCTCCTGATAAATTTCCAGGTCCATAATGCCAAGACTGCTAGTTGTACTGCTGTTGCCATTGCTGACAAAGCAAAAGTTTAAATATTAGTGCCAAGCTGCACTGAACATGTCTCCATACATCTTTTTAAAATTTATTTATGTACAAAGCAAAGTGAGGAGGCTGCCCCCTGTTATGCAGAGTTCCACAAAATCAGTTGTGCTCAGCAAGTGGTTCCCAGAATGAAGCACACTGATCTGCTCAAAATAATGGGGCTTTTATTAAAATAGTTCTAGATGGAGCATGTATCAAGCGATGCCGTAAACTGAAGGAAAAAAAAAAAAGGGGACTATCTTCTTGTGAATGGATTATGCAGTGAACATTTGGCCTCAAACCAAAAAAAGTCTGCATGAGTCCTTGAAAAGAAGGATTGTCAGGTACAGAGATGTCCTGGAAAAAAACTGCAGAGATTCAGATACCTCTGAACATTGTGAGTTATAGCAAGGTGTTTGGTTGCCCATCGCACTACTTACCTGCTGGGTGACTCCATGCCTGTAACCAGCAGCAGTTTCAGTGTATTACATCATACCCCAAATACTATTGGGGATCTGATGGAACCCACAGGTACAGTGACAGCCCCTTATGTTTCTGACTACTCTGAAAGACTGAGATTTTAATTAAAGCC
>WAAD01014379.1:23660-45794 GCA_013389945.1 Fregata magnificens
CGGTTCTTTTCAGGTATCTTTTCTTGGGAGATGTTTTTGCAACAAGTCCGTTATGCCCTGTAGCTCTACTTGTTGGTTCTGAATTCAGTGTGGCACTTTCCTTTTCTTTCATATTACTTTTCCTAGTGTTTGTGACATTTCCAAGATCTTTGCTAGTACTAGTGCTGCAGGATGTACCAAATGGCTTAATAGCAGAGTGATCAAGGGGGCTGTGTGAAGTTTCACGTGCTGTTACCTGTGTTGACCATCCTTCTGCTCTTGTTACTTTCTCTGCTTTTGTGCCCTCAGAAAAGAGAGGAGAACACTCTTCAACCTGTCTTATGTCGTTTATCTTCTTGCAAGTGAAATATATTATGTTAAAAAGCAACTCATTTGCAGTCTCCATGAAAATGTCTTGTGTACTTGAGCCATTTTCTGAACGGGGGTGTAGCTGTCCCTTCTTCCTAACCTCTTCAATAGAATGTCGTAGAATAATATTGGATAAGTTTTGCGCAAGTTCATCCCTGATTACTTCATCAGCATGTGGAATCCGTGGCCTTGTTGCTGTTTCAATAATTTTTCTATTTATAGATTCCATAAAATGCCCTACATTTTTGTATGTGTTGGGTTTTGTCAAAATTATTGATGCCTCTTTGAGAAGTGCCTCTGCAATGCTATCATTTAGCTTCTCCATGCTGCTTCCTATAGCTATGCTACAATGAAGAGCAATGGCTGCAGAAGTCTGAGCAGCAGACAGAAGTCCACTCGAAGTTGCAGGGTAGTTCTCTTCCTTTGTTTCACCCAGACCACAGACAGCTACAGCACTTGCTACTTGAGTCATGCCACACAGCGCAGATGGAAATGAATATTCTGTGCCAGCACAGTCATCAAGTAGCTGTGAAGATGCTCTGTGTAGCTCTTCATTATCAACTGCTCCGCTTTTAGAGTCTGTGGCTTCTTGATCCTGTCTGAATTTTTCTGCAGCCTGGGGACTGGAAATGGTTCCAACAACAGTGGCTGCACAAGCCAGAGCCACTTCCAGTGCACTCTGGCCATGTCCGTTTGAATGTTCTTCCTCAAAGTAATCTGAAACTTCAGCAGAACTTTCTGATTCGGTCCAGTGGCACAGGTTGGGGAAGGCAGACCCTGGCCAGTCAAGTACATTCTCAGAACTGTCTGGACTTTGCACTATGACGATCTTTGGAAGTTCATTCCATGATCGGGAAGCAGATATGTCTTCTGACTTACAGGAGCTTCCTATGGAGATGCTGACTGCAGCTTCCTCGCTAAAAGTGGGTTGAGACTGTGACAGTCTAATAAACGCATCTTGCAGAACAGATTCTGCTAAATTTGTAGCATACTGACCTGTAGTTGCCTGCTCATTTTGCCAGGGAGGATCAGTTTTCCCGATACCTGCACAATCCTCTCTGTCTGTCTTACTGTTGTGTTTCGCTGTTGGGTCATACAGAGGCCCCAGCTCCTCTTTAGCCATTTTGGTTAAAGATACATCTTCTAACACGTGCACTGAGCAGGAACTTTCAACCTCACTAGTCAAATTAGTAGTACTAAAGGATGAAGTAGCTCTTCCAGCTAATTCATTCTGCCACAGTATTTCCTGGTCTGACTTATCTTCAGGTTGTAAGATGCCATCTTCAGCCACAATATTCACAGCTTCAGAGATTCTAGTAGCTGTATTATCTTTATTAATGCAGTTCCCTTCAAGAATGAATGGCAACCTGGCTTTTTTGTAGTGGAGATTTTCAAATCCCTTTCCTTTATTTTTTTTGACATCCGAAGATGCTTCTGAAACACTTAATTTTTCATGACCTATTAAAAGAAAAATAAGAAATTAGTTTTTGCAGAGTACCCTGTAACTTTAAAAAGAAAACAGCTGCACAACTGTGTAATGCATTACTGCTCTGTAAAACTACTGCACAACCACGTATCCTTGTCTTTGAACAGCAACGTAAAAATATGAATGGCTGTCCATTTTCTAAATTGCAAATAAATATATGCATGAATTAACATCAAGTGCAATTTCTGTGAGCATTGCCATGGCTGTTTTACAGTACAAACAATAGCAGAATTATGCTCAGTCCTGTTGCTTTTACCAGTTTTATGTTCATCAACCTTGTTGTCATCCTCGAGGTGCTCAGATGCTGTGAGGAAATCTTCTTCTATTGAGGACACTGAACAGTTTGTGTCATCCTCGGGCTTTAAGACATGAGCTTCTATCTGCAGCTGTCTCTCCTGAACGAGCTCAAGTCCAATCAGAAACTTGTTTATTTCAAAAATGATGCAGCTTGCACTGTTTTTCCTGTCCCCCCTTGCACACTGAACCAAGCAGACATCTGCCAGCCAAGGACACTAGAGGGGAAAAGAATCTCAAATAGTTATTTGATTAAAAAATAAAACTTATTTTAAGCTTCCCTCTCTATCAATATCTCAGGAATGTTCTGTTGCAAAGATGCAATACAATTTGTCATTTAGATGTTTGTAACACAGTGTGCAGTTACATATATGCCAAAATAAGACCGCTTGGACTGACAGCTTTTGTTATACAAGCATTTTAGTAGAGAACCCAGCTGTATCACAGGGGCATCTTTATTTTGTTGAAATTACCAAGTTGCTTGTTTTCAATCAACTTCTCATTTTAATGACAGAGGCTTATTTGCTTTTAACCATGTCAGAGTTAGCCATCTGACATACTGTTATTAATGGCCTCACACCACCCGGTATTACCTGTCTCTTGAGGGAATTGTTTGTGGGCATGAATTCCTTTTCAGGATAATTTCTGTTGCAACGCTTGTTTGAAGGCAGGCCTGTAAATACTGGCTGGCGAGATTGTTAAGAGCAGGTCACCTTTAGATATTCCTACAGACTGTTTTAAAATAGTCTTTTATTTTGTTTCTTTGCTCTTCTTCCTCTCATTCCTTATTTGCCCAAAGCCCCATTACTTCAGACCAGTATAACTTCCCACTGGAAGTGGGGCTCCACTGCGCGCTGTGCTGAGCCTTTATAGAAAACTGTCTTACCCAGAGAAAGTTGGACAGAAACTGAGAGAAAGGACCTCGTTATCCTCATTTTATTGATATTAAAACCGTTGGAGATTTATACAACCACAGAGCTAAGTCGATATCTCTGCATGGGACTACGTTTGTGGTATGGATGTTCTCTGAAGCAAAGCCAAGCTTTTGCAGCTTGTGATCTTGTGCTTTAACTCCGGGCCCCCAGGAAGGAGCCAGCTTGAGTGGAACCAATTCTGGATCGAGGTGGTAGATTTTAAGCTGTGTAAAAGATGCCCTGGACTCCCTGTGCACTTGCACAGTATCTAGCATAATGTAACCCCATCCCAGATCTTTTGTTTTTGAGTGTGAATGTAAAGCAAATATCTAGTAATAAAGGGAGTGGGATGAATATTTTGTTGGAATAGCATGTTTTATTAGCCTGCTCTTCCTTTCCACCTAAAAAATGTGTCTGAACAGAAAACCAGATAAATTAATGTGTTAAAAGTAAAACAGAAAAGATAGATTTTGTTTTTGAAGTAACTGCTAAGAAATTGTTGCTGAATCAGACTTGAGTATACACCGTATTGTGAAAAATGTTATTAAAAACAGATGCAGCCTTAGATCAAACATTCCCCTGCTGTTTCTCCAGTCCACAGTTTGCAGGGTTGTACTTGTGAAAAGGGCTGAGGGGGAGCAAAATAAAAATCCTTGTATGAAAACTATGCAAATCTCCTTACAAATGAAATTCTCTGGAAAGCCAGACAAATGTAAAGATGAACGTAGCGTGTGCTTATCTGGCCAATAAATCACAGTCTCAATGCAAAGCTTTACTCATCTTACAAGACAGAAATTGAGGTTAGTTCTCATTTGTCTCTTGCCTGCACCCTCTCTGAGAAGGCTGCCAGTCTCAGTGGCCGCAGTCTTTCAAAGATGGGGATGACTTGGGTACTTGAGTCATCTTGTTTGGGTCTTGAAACACCCTTGTGTGTATTGCAGCAGCTCCCCACCCAGGGAAGTAGTGTTTGGAGCTCCACTGCTCCCACCACAGGCTTGTGCTCTTATTTTTTTAAATCTTTCTGAATTGAGCCATTAGTCACAAGTGGCAAGAAAGCTCAATAACCAGGCAATTTCTCTCTTTAAAGATCAGCTTATTGGTATAACATAAAATCCAATGATGTTTGCAATACAGCTGTTCCAGGGCCTGCTCCATGAAGACTTTTGTACACAAGTTAATTTCAGTGAAAAAAAGTTTTCTGCTTTTTCCTTCTGCAGCAGATAAAACTGGAGATACCTGTTCATGTTTTAAGTTTGCTGAGACAGTTTTGTACTCCAGGATAACTCTGCAGTTTTAATGAAGTTGTTCCCAATTCATGTTTGGCCAAATGAGAGCAGAATCAGGCCAAAAAATACTGAAGTATTTTTCATTCTCTTTCTTTACACAGACATGAACAGGCATAAAGTATGATAAAAACGAAAAGGAAGAAAAAGCTTTTTATTACAGTAAGGAATTAAGCTTCCAGAACTTGTGTATTAAAATGCTTTTAAGCAAATGTTATTGTTTGCTTCCTTTCTCTATGTGGTGCCAGCAAGAGGAATTCTTGGCCTCCAGAGCACAGATAGGGAACATTTCATTGGCAATAATGGGAGTGAAGGAGTCGGCATGATAACTTTGCCTTTAGCTCCTTTAAATGTTAAGTTTTAATTAATGTATTAATTATGTTTTAAGCTGACAGAAGCTAAATGAGGAATCAGCTCTGATATGGTTAATGTAGCTTGGTATTTTCCATTGTCACATTCAGGCTTACAGTAGCCTCTAGGATCTTCAAGTCCTATCATCAGCTCTTTTCCGAGGTGCATGTGTGGGAGAAGACGGATTGGGAACAAAAGTGGGAAGTAGCAAGACTTCACTTGAAAGGGAGTCTGTAGGAGCTGTGCCCTGATCTAGCTATGTGCACAGAAGAAGTGTTACATTTTTCCTTTCCCCGCTCTGTGCTGGCCGTCTGACTCCTGCTACTCTTGAAATCTGGGCTTATGAATCATCTCTGCCACCAATGCCTGCCTTCCCTGAAGGATCAACCGCTAATATGGCTTAAAGCATTATCAGCTGCAACCCAGACTTCCACAGGACCTAGAGGGAATAGCAGGATCTCTCTCCTATCTTTGTGTCACTGCCCCTGCCACACACACTTAACAGACTTTTGTTAGACAGATTTATTTTTTATGTTTGCAAACTCCCACTCATCTCTTAAACTGGTGCAAGGTCTTTGCTTTCAGCTTCCTTTTTTCCATTTTCCAAATTCTATCCTTCACAGGTGTGATGTGATCTTAAAGATGAGTTTGATTCCTACCTGGGGAGCTTCATAATCAGCCTGAAGGTTTCCTGATGCTAATCCACTCAGCAGGACTATTTCATTTTCCTTTGGTGGCTGTACATTCATTGAACTGATGAGTTTGGGAAGATTTGGAGAGACGCTGATCAACCTCTGTAGTATGAAAGATAGATTTTGCTCTCAGGTAATGAAGTCTGAGTTGTACAATTATATTCATAAATATCAAAATGAAATACCACTCACGGGCATCCCTGTAGAAAGCTTACTTGAACTTACTACTTTGAGTTGATTAAACATAGAACTGGCAGCATTAAAATGCACATTCTTTCTTTTGAGCCACCAGGCAAAACAACAGTGACAGTATAAACTTCTGCACAACTGTCCAGCAGGACAACTTCTCAACCCTTACATTGTCATGTGCTAAACAGCTTGATTGTATTTGTGCAACTAAATGTTTGGCCTTCCTATTACGACTGAGTTCCTATGAGACTGAGAACACTGTGTCTGTTATTGCCTAAACCAGAAAAGATTGAGGTCCTGAATGAGAACAGGGCAAATCTTCCAGTTTTCCTCCAGGCATACGACAAGCAAGAAATCAAAGGGAAAGTTAGCTGGAAATTGCTGATCAAATTGATGCAATACTAAACCTGGAATAACAGAAGTATTTAATACACAGATGAAGTATGCATTTCTTTGCTGTTCCACTGGACACCTTCATAACTTTTTGTAATGACACAATCATTTTCTACCTGTTCTGTATTTGCTAGAGCCAGAAGTGGTAACAGTCTCAACATCAATGATGCTATGTAACATAGGAGATTTGTATTGTGATACTGCCAGGAGTCCCCAGTGATGTGCAGGAGACAGCTGTGCTCATTTGTGCGCAAAGGCCAGACCAAAAGGACAATACCTACTCTAAGAGTGCTTGCAGTTTCTTTCTGCCAAGGAAAGGATCTCGGTGTGCCTGCTTTATGAACAGGGAATCAAGGATGACCCCTTACAGAGGGAGTAAATATCGCCTCCATTTTATGCACTAACACAGCCCATCAAATGGCAAAGCCATTAAGGGAATGCAGATCTCAGGCACCCAGCCGTATGCTTTAGTTACTATGCAATTCAATGATACTTCACTTCTTCCTTTTAATCTTCAAAATAATAAGCTTGCAGTACTGTTATTAGTACTGAATTAGGTATAATAAAGCTTTCTGTCTTAGCAAATCTAATTCGATTTTGGGGAACAATTCACTTTTCTGTAGACTGATCTTCAGATGAGGTTAAGTATTTATATTTGACATAACTAAATTCAGTGCTTCAATTCAGTTTGACATTTCAGCATAGCACGAAAAAGTTCTCATCATTTTCTTTTTTCAAATTATAGCTTTTCTGTTATCACACACATTTCTCTACATATCTCTATTTTGCTACTGCCTAAATTGCCACATTTTTATCAGATTTCTTACGTAGGAAATCATGGCATTTTGTATATCTTTTACTTCAGTTCCTTACCTTTTGTTCAGAATAGAAAAGGAAAAGTCTGGAAAGATGATTATTTTACACCAAAAAACCCCAATTTAACCCATTCCAAGGTTCAAAGGGTAATGCAAAATCCTAACAGTACCTATTACTAAATAGTTATATATTTCATATGAACAACAACTATGCTAATATGTTTAAAATTCTTCTACGAAAGGCTTTCACCACATCAGTGTTTAATAGAAATCCACCCCACTTAAAGTTAATTTACATAAACTGCATGTTATACACAAAAATTGTGATGACCGAGTTTCCTCTTAGAGAAGAATACACAGTACCTGTGCTAGCAGTTATTTTTTTATTACCTACACTGAAAACTAAAAGAAAAGTATCAACTCCCAGTCATGGCTAATAAATGTGTTGACTCCGCACCAGAAACTACCTTTCTAAAATGCAGCCAAATGTTGTGGTCTCTCTATTACCAGTCCCGCCACATGCCAGGCGGGGAGCACCAGCTGTGGGCATGTCGAGATGCAGCCCTTCGGGGAGCCGAACGGGCTCTGCTGCGAAGGAAGAGCTTAGGGCTATGCGAAGCACCCGGGCAGTGAATGCACCACTGCTGTAGGGCTGATAGGTAAAAATCATGCAGCTGCTTTCAAAGGTGATTTGTGCTTGTGAGGGAGTAATCTAATCTCCAGGCATTGTAAAGGGTAGCTGCATAAAGCTAGTTTAAATTGGCTTTTACAGATATCTAGCTCTAAGATTGAGGGAGAAACTTTTGGTATTTCCTTATGACTTGTTATAGCTTTTGTTCCTTAACAAACACTGTAAACAACAATAAAACCATTGCTTATTAGAAAACAACCAGTGCTTCTGTGGATTCAGTAAAGTTAGAGCTCTTAAGGCATTCTGCACAGTTAACCTGCTGACTCAACAGAAAAATCATTTTGCTGCAAGAAGCCGTATTTATTTTTGACATCTGAATTTTCACAGATCCAGGATGCAGAAAACAGCATAGAAAAACAGTTCCTGCTAATCAATGACTTGCAGGAGGCAACAAGGCTCCAGCATTGGTTGTCCTCCCATGAGCTAAAAGTGGTTTCAGCAAACTAACTATAATGTTTTTCTGAGGAACTCCCTGGATATTGGCAGGAGATCCTACCTTTGTTCACTTACCACATATTGCTGCCATATTGCTGTGTTGATCATAGGCACCAAGCCAGGATGATGAAAATGAACTGATAAAGGAAGATGTAAACGCAAAACTGACACCAGACCATATCTTTAAAATGTGACTTCCTCAGATTTGAGGGTTTTTTGGAATGGTATGTGTTTTAAATAGCATATCATGATGTAGTTTGTCTTAGTGTTTGTAAAATAACCAAACTTTTTTCTTTTTTTTTAATCCCTTTTTTTCTACCCTCCAAACTTTCAGTTCAGCAGGTAAAACACACCTTTAGTTCTGTTTTGTCTTGACCCCTCCTCAAGACCACATAATCAAACTATCTGGAGTTTGACTAAGTAAGACAGGTCAGCTGAACAAGACCTAAATGAGTAGAAGATTCTCAAAGGCTTTTTGGCGGTAGGAAAGAGAGACATCAGAAATCATTTTTATGTAGTATCATGTCAAATTAAAAAATTGAATGTATGACATATCCATGTTCACTCCTCTGTTAAAACCAAGGCTGAGCAAGGAGTCCACTCACATGATAACCGCTGTGAATTCACAGGCTGCAACAATCTGTTAGATATTTCTGGGATGGGAGTAAGAAAAGCTACAAAATATGGCCTGGTGGTGAGATAATTTCAGATTCTTGATGCATTGCTCTCTGTAACGGTTAAAAATCTAGGGCTGGCTTTGATTTGTCCACAGAATTTTGGTCTGGGTTTGTATTGGAGAGTCCTTGTGTACCTGACTAGACCCACTGTACACGTTATTAAGACCTAAACTGTTACCTGTTTCACTTGCTCATCGCTGCAATCATCTCTGTTTGCATCTAAATTCACAAAACAAACCTGTAATAAGAGAGAAAAAGAAACAGTAGCTTATAAAGTCATCTTAGAATGGCAGCAACCCTTTTAAAGTCAATATATGTTCCTTTTCTAGCCTTGTAGCTGAATATGTGAAGCCTTTTCCTAGTACAAGAAAGGTTGAAAAGTTAGCAAAAAGAATAGCAGAGTAGATATTAAGAAAGGAGAAAAAAAGGAACAAAACCAAGAGTCATGACTTTATCTGCTCTGACAATTAGCTTGTCTGATGAATACGCAAATGCTGCCAATAAACTGTAATACAAAGGATATTAGAAAAGATAGAGGAAATGTTAAAAACGCATTTGGTTGTATATCAGATAAACTCTTCACATCTTGCCTTTCCAATGATTTCTTCTTTTCAGGCACTTGTTGCTAAATGTTTCGTAACTGCAAGTATTGATATATGTACAAATCGTGAGTTGCTTTTAGAGTTTTCTCTGCATCACATAAATATTGTAGTATTTTTCCTAACTTTCCAAACTTCCTAAGTAGAAGTTTAAGACTTTATGGAAATAATTTTTTAAAATCTTGGTTCGTGAGCCAATATGCAAGCAGAAGTTTTCAGCAGTGCTAACCAGGCACTACAATAGGTGGCAGAGCAGCTTACTATCTAGTAAGTTTACGTGTCATTCACTGGAAAGTACTACTTTTAACAACAAGGTCTTTTGCCCCTTCTTTGATCATTATGAGTTTCAGTGACCATTTAATGGTAGTGAGATTGACTTAAACAGAAACTTCAGATCTAAAGACCATTTTGTTTCTGAAGACTATTTTTTTACATGACTGGAAGGCCACTTTCTAATTTTCAGAAATAAGAAAATCCCTCCTCCAGTTTTATTTCTGAGTTAAAAGCAGGGACTCCAAAGCTAGGCTGACTGTCCTACTTCTGAGCACTGTGGATATCTCTTTAGAAGTTTCTGAGAGTTTGGTGGTGTCTTGATTTAAACCAAAACCTGGCACAGATTCAGGGCCGAGCTGAAGCCAACACCTGATTCGAAATAAATTGCAGACCCAGAATTTACTTTCTAAGAGCTGAGTGATTTCTTTTTTTTTTTTTTCTTTTTCAGCAAACAGTAAATGCTTCTTTCCCTAATTCTATGTAAATTTCCCCTAGAAAAATAAAATGCTCTAAATTATCCCCTTCACCAATATTCTTGTGTCAGGCATCTGAGCTCCTGTTGTGTGCCTGCTTTTACCCCAAGACAACACTGATTTCAGTTTATATATGCACATACCATATGTACAGATTATGACCATCTGCAGTAACAGCCAGCACAGCAGATGGAAAGATCCAGCCAGACCTCCCATTGTAAACCAAAAAAACCCACGGAAAAAGAAAGCTTTTTGCCCTTTTAAATAGTTTAATGGCATCTTTATATGAACTTAAAAACATATTTTTGAACATTTTTACAATTTTAGGAAAAATATTTCTCTGCCTGACAGTGTCAACAATCAGGATATGCCACTGTCATCTGCATTTTATGGCTGGCTAACTTATAAGAAAGAGTTATAAAAATTTCTAAGCTATAAAGTATTAAAAATACCCTCTAGCAATAGAATGTGGTAGTTATATAATGTCCTAAACATGTTACAGTTAATTATACATGCAAAAATTTGTCTTACTTTTCACTGGGATTTTACATGTAGGTATTTTATATATCAGCAATAGGTAGTTATTACAAAGCATTAGAAAATGACGCTCTTGATTCGCACGTGTACTCGCCCAATGCCCGCAGTGATACGTGGTTATGAGTCCACAGGTGCACAGGGGTGCGTTTGCTCAGGCGACCATTAATTTGGCAACCAGGGTAGGAGTGCTGGAAGGTATGAGTCCAGTTTCTAGTCCTCTCAAGCATGTTCGTTACCGTACTGAAGGTAGGGCTGTTACTTAGGAGCTTTGTTTCCAAGCCCCCATGCCGGAGTGGTGAGGTCTGGTTTTGTACTGGATTCAGTGTGAAAGCTTTGTGAAAAAGCTGCATAGGAGCAGTCGTGTCTGTGCGTACATTCCAGCCAAATACTGAACTCTCTGGTAAACCTTGTTTTGTCATTTGCTGCCTAAACGTTGGTACAATGGTATATGTCTTTGCTGTGTTATACACTCAGACTCTTACCAGCAACACCGACTACCATCCTAAAAGTATGCCCTTTCCGAACAGCCAAAAAATCGTCATCTCTATTTCATGTGGCGTGGATGGCATATAATTCACTAATGCCTCAGTAGAAGAAATAACAGTACAAGCAGGAATATCTATTATTTAAGGTAATATTCTCTTTCCTGTGTCTATTTTTTTTTTTAATTTTCAGAACCCAATGAACTTTTACAATCTATGGCAGTACTGAATCCAGTTTCCAAATACACTTGTCAAATTCCATTGACATTATTTATTACTCTGCCAATGCAGTCTCTTAGCGTTTTCTTCTTCTGTGGATTTTGTGGTTTTAATTATAGGCAATTTGAACACAAAAATAGTTTTGCACTGGTGAAAGACACTGAAGAACTCATTTACGTTTACCGTTTTGCTGTTTGCTTTGAGATTAGCCCTGCTTTGAGCAGGAGGTGGGACTAGATGGCTACTGTAATCATAAATTAAGTCTACAGCTCCATCCTGGCAGGCTCTGCACTACTGCTACCTTCTAGGAAGTTCACTGTGAGGATATTTTTCTTGGAGATACTTCACTAGAGGTGCTCAAAGAGAAGAAGATCCATCTGAAAAATTTCTCACTGTTTTCTGCTTACGTAATAAAAAATTTAAGCTCTCACTAGCTTGCATTGCTTGATGAACTTCTAGTAATTATCAGAGACACCTCCATCAAAACAAGGCAAAACAACACTACAGAATAATTCATAATCTGTAGGAGGGAAATATTGCATAGATTATGAAGAAAGAGCCAAGGTCAGGTCAGCATTTGTTAACCTCAATTTAATTCTGACTTTTTTTCCTTTGGATCAGATGCAGGTTAATGTATTGTAGCTTAGTTTAACTAGAACCTAACCTTGTCCTAATCATAGTATCTTTACATGTCAGTCCTTTCCCATGCACTTCTTTACACTTCACATCCTCGTCTTTCCATGAACATCTTTTCACTTCCAAAATGTGTCTGCTCTCCACTCAGCCTGAGCTACTGTCTGGAAACCATGCAGAAACGTCAAGATATTGCCTTTTCTTCTGGCTTAGGAAATATTTATTTTGGGGGAGAAAAACAAAAATTAAATGGTGTTACATAATACAAAAAGGAAAAAAACACCACCCAAATTCTGGCTCTATATAGTGAGACAGTCACCCACAGCTTCCCTGTTAGATGCTAATATCTACTTTTGGTTCAGTAGTGTTTCCAGTGTAGAAATCCTGTTTGCTCAAGTAAGAACAATACTTTTCTTTTGGTGAACATGTACCATTGCACTCACATCTAGAGTGTCAATACCGGCAGAAAGCAGTATGCTACATATCCAGAAACCATTTAATACACAGTCACATTGTAAATAGCAATCCTTTTACTATGCAGATTCTTGTACATGAATAACATAAATTGGGGTCTGACCCTCTAAGCCTCCTCTTCATAAAACTCTCCAAGCATTTCTACTAGGACAGTACCAGGCAGATTATCATCACTAACTTGCTGACCTTTGATCTTGAAGAAGCCTTTACTTTCCAGGATCATATAAAAAGCAAATAGAGAAACATTTTTTCTTTCTTTCTTCCCTATCTTGCATGATAATTTCTGTGACTGGTAAGAGGTGTATGGACTAAATTCTCTAGATCAACAATTTCAAGTCCTAAAATCCACTCTTGAGTCAGTGTAGAAACTATGCAGACACCTCAGTGTCCACTCTCTGCAAATTAAGACTATTACTTCTTAAAAGAAATACACGTTAAGAAATAATTTGTTTATAAAGCACTTAAGGATATAATGTACTATACACACAATATATTTTACTCATTGACAGATGGCCTCAGGGAATCACTAAAAGCATAACACTGTTCTCACTTCAGAAGAGTAAAGCAATTTCATTTTTTTTCAGAGTACTGATGCTGGCAAACAGCTGAATGACAAGCAAAGAAATATATTACTGTCTATATTTTCCTTATTGCTTTCATTTCAGCTTGTATTAACTGAGGTTGCTATTACTGGCATTTTAATATTCCCTAGATAAAAAAGCACACTGATGGTAAGAAAGAAACACCATCTCAGAGGTATAATACTAACAACAGTAATTTAAAAATAAACTGTGTATTTTTCCTTAGTGTCCGTTCTAGGGTGAAGTCTGTTTCAGTTCTCTACTATTTTCTCCAGATAAGAGATTGCCAAACTACTTTTTTCTGTTTGTTTTAGGAAGTGCTAATGCCTCTTTTTGTTGTCTGTACCAACGCCTGACAGTAAGGAAAGGCTTTCTTTTTCTTTGTCCTATGAAATATATCATAGGTTTTGGTGAGACTAAAACAAGCCCTAGCTTGTGGGGTTTTTAATTAAATTACTATTTTTTTAATTAAAAAGAAAATCTGTTTGTTTTCCAATCCTCTTCTATGTCAAAATACTAACTCAGCAGAGATGTTTGAAGGCTGGGCTCATCCTGCCATAACAGTAGTAGCTTCTTGCACAGTGCTGTAATGGCTAGGAGCTGCTAGCAGCTTTTGAGAAGAGAAACAGTTTTGAGATGCTTGGTTCCTTTTCTCCAGTGAAGCTTGAGTTCTGCCAGCTTCTTCTTAGGGAAAAGGTTGAACTGCAAATCCACTATACTCCTGCCTCTCACTGGGATAATAGCTGTCCCTTGCACCTAACTGATATACTTACTCTGGTAAGTGAAGTGAGAGCCATAGTCTTATGTTCTGCACTGTAAAGGACTGTGATCAACACTTGTTTAAAGTGCTGCAAGAGGGGTTTATTTTCCCCCCCCCATAAAATCCAAACACATATACATTATATATCATCCTCCCAAACAAATTTCAATATCTATTTTAAAAGAAAGGAATTTAAAATGAAGAGATAAGACTTGAAAATTAGAACTACATACAGATGGCTTGTGCAACCTTAATTCTACCTCGTATGCCCACATTTATGCAACGCAGGATCTTTGCCTGATTCAATGAATTCAATGAATAGGAAGACTGCAAAAAGGTGCAGAATTATGAAGAATCAGAGAACTGTGTATCTGCCATTTTCTAACATTTGAGTTTATGACTAAAAGACACTTTTAAACACGGTTTCTTTCTTTGTAATCTATGTCAGTTGGTGGATTATGACCATGCAGTTAAAGACAGTATCAAAATGCCAAAATAGTGGCAGGATGACATTCAGGTAGCACAAACCACTTCATCCGTGTCACTCTGCCACTGTATCCATACTCATCATCGTCATCATATATATCCATCCATCCATCTTTGGCCTAGGTGTCACTATCAGGCTGGGTTTGGTGCCATTTGGTGCCATATACCTCAGCATAGGCTAAATATCTGTGTATGTATTTGGATTTGCAGGGGAATTGTGCAGAACTCACCATGTTCTGTGCTGTCCAGGTTGGTATGTCAGTACGTAAATGCTGTCTGGAAACTGAGCTTATAGGGTCTTTATGTCCCAGGTCTGTGCTGCTCTGCTTTCTCCATCCTCTCTCCTGTCTTCTGTCACAACACCAAGTCTACTTAGACATGCAAGGCGCCAATTCAGACAGCCCAGGAGAGAGTAAGAGGAAATAACTGCACTGCAATCTGCCCATAAAACTCATGCTTAATTTTCTACAAACAGAAGTGAAAAAGATAATTAGGCCCAGAAGAGACTGCAGGAGAAAATAATTCTGAGCAGGCAGTTCCTGGGTGCAAAGGAAAAACATAGTTTAAATGCCTAAGCCTGAGGATGTGCAGGATACAGCCGTGTGGCCTAGGAAGGCTGAGTGACTGCTGGGCCCAAGACTGACAGTAGTTTTGTATATAAAACCAGCCAAAGCGCTGATGAGAATGCAGTCCTCGAGGGCAAAGAACTGAAGCAGCAATTGTATCTCCACAGCAGGAAAGGCAAGTTCAAACTGTGCTGTTCCTTGCACTTTATGCTTCCCCCGATGACACTGAGTAGTTATTTTGTTCACTTTAAATGTTAGCATCTGTTGCTGACAGGAGTCCAGTGGTGGGAGCAGGAAGGTAGCTGTCGGCTGTCCCCTCTCTGTCCTGGTTTGGGTGATGCAGGTATGAAACTTTTACAATGTGACTTTTAAATTAATATGTATCTGTGCTTGTTTGTGTCTTCCCTTGCTCCTTGTGCCCAATGCGAGTAACATGCATCTTACATTAATGCAGTGATGTTCTGATTATTTGGCATTATCCTTTGAGAAATTAAAGGCTTGGCATTTATTTCCATGTTGTTTCCCCTCTATATTTTGGGCGGGTATTGTTTGTTCTCAGGATGTGTATTGTTTCTTATATGCTATTAGGCTACTGAACACTTTATCCCTTTTTAAAATGTAGAACTGTGAAGACACAGTTTGCTTGTAAAGAGGGTTGTGAAATTTTATGGCAACTATGATTGCTATGACAGTTGTTTTTAAGGATTTAATGGAGTGTCTGACCTCATTCATTTCTGCTCTCAGCAATAACTTTGTGATGGGATGGCAGTTTGGAATTCTGAGCCCTATTCTCATCCTAATTTCATCTGTGCAAAAGTAGAAAAAGAATACAGTTGCTCGAAGCCTTTATTAGACCAAAGTTAGAGTATCCTGGCTTTAGAAAGGTAGTTTAGATCACCATAATTTCCCCACAGCACAATAACCAAATACAGCTACTTCAAGGCATCACTCACTGGAATGCTAAGTGTCTATTTCATAGAACGTACAGCTGCATGTCATGCTCCCTTAGGAGCTGAAGTCAGCGAAAGCCCTAGGAAAAAATATAGTTTTACTCCATGCATCTGAAACTAAGCAAACTGTAACCCACAGGAAATATCAAAGGAGTGGCAACATGCCATATTTTGTCCACAACTTCTCTGTGAGCTTTGTCCCTTTGAAAATGACCAGCAACATTCACATATTTTTGACTTATATTAGGATGGCATAAAATGCCCTTTCCAGCAGATTATAGCAATGCAGCCATCTGTTTTTTCTGTCTGTATGACAAGATCATTTGTTTTGATGATTATCAAAATGCTGATCTGCAAAGCTTCCAAAAAGAACCTTGCATTTATTTTCACTTGAATTATTTATGCTAATTGAAGGNAAACAAACTACCTCATAATTTTGGAGATACTAGGAATTTTTTTAGCATGTAGGTTTGGTGGGACTTGCATGAAAGGAGGCTGCTTCTGTGAATTTTTTGGGAAGATTTTGGCTTTGGTCATTTCACAACAATTATTTACTAAAAGAAAACTTTCATAACGGACACCTGATGCCAATACGTCTGCACCTCTCAGTACAATTTGTACAATATAATTCTGATTCATGTGCTGAAAAGCTGCTATCAGGTTTTCACTGTGACTCAGGCTTTGGAGAGTAGAAGTCTCCCTACATTGCAGCTTCAGAAATTTGAGGTCTTGGGCAAATTCATTGTGTTGGATGGGAATCTTGTTTTCAATGATTCAGTGACTGCCCCAATGAATGTGCACATGTTGGGTGTAAAACTTACTTCACAGAAATGACTCTGCATCCATTAAGGCCAAAAGCAACAGCCAGCCTAATATTTTTACCCTTTGCTTGTCTCTCATTACCATTAAGAAGTTTATGTTTCTGTGTCACCATTTTAATTTACAGACTGGGGTCAAAAGTAGTTCTTGCTGTAGAATGAATAGAAAGTATTACTGCTTGTGCAAGACTGCAAAGTTAATGTACATTTCTGTAAAACCTTATGTGCCTGCGTTAGTCGTCTTAAAGTACTTTTTTGCTAGGCCCTATGCTTATTTATTTTCTTTCTTTCTGTACCCATTTAAATGTCAAGTAGAATCTCAGAGGACTAGATAATATAACTGTGACAGTTAACAAAGCTGAGAAATCTGATTTCAAGGCCAGTCCAAATAAAACAATGATAAATATAAACCAATAAACCATAATTGATACCATCATTTATCTTTGTTCAAGTCAATCTTGCCTTTTTCCATTTCCTGTATTTGAAGATTGTTGGTATGGAAAAATTATGGTTCTATCAGACCACTGCAGGGGATGTTATTTTCAAGGAGGATTTTTTGCAGAGGAAAATTAATAACTATGAACCTGAGAGCAGTTTGTGGGTTGCAAAGAAGCCAGTCCTGCTCCTTCCCCTTTTCCTGCATCCTTTCATCTCCTGCTCAGCAGGGCAGGCTGATGCCTGCTACCCAAATATCANACAATGAAACCGAGGTGAAAGACTGACTCCCTGCAGCCCTGCATTCCGATTGTCTTGGCAGTGTCTGCCCAGGCCAGTCTTGGTAAGCCAAGAAATGTAACTGCCTGTAGTCTACAAAGCCAAACAGATGCNGCTCCAGAAAGACAAAGATAAAACTTTATAAAACAGTACTTCCAAATTTTAGGCACTTCTAGGGAAAAGATTTCATAGAAATTGTTGAAACTTTCAGTTGTCAAAATGCCATGAAGTTTTAACTGTTGTGGTTAACTATAGGCCAGACTCCGCTAAATAACTGCACCAAAGAATATAAAATATTTAATGGTTTGGAAAAACGAGCTATTTGACAATGAAACCGAGGTGAAAGACTGACTCCCTGCAGCCCTGCATTCCGATTGTCTTGGCAGTGTCTGCCCAGGCCAGTCTTGGTAAGCCAAGAAATGTAACTGCCTGTAGTCTACAAAGCCAAACAGATGCATTCTTTAATTTTATAAGCAACTGAAGCAGGGAATTATTACGATGTTGGATACATGGAGAAGAGAACATTGATGGTGCATTACTAAATGAATGTTCAGATTTCTGGGACAGTTGAATATTTGCCTACTATTTTTTTAACGCACATAGAGAGTCTTATTTGGTACAGTGTTGCTCTAAACTACTATAAAAATAAATTATTTTTCCTTAAGACACTTGTATATCATGTAGAAGGAAAAAAAGGAGATTAAAAAGTTATAAGTACTTAAATCCATTCTGCTTATTGTGCATGTCAAACAGTTCTGTGGTGCTCTACAGGCATTTTCAGTACTTGTGAAAGATGAGGAAGTAAATGCTGCTAAGCCTAATTTAAAAATGCAAATGATTTTGCTAAACAAAGATGTCAAGTGAAAATATTCCAGAGCAGTGACTACGAGACAATGATCGGACTCAAGTTCTGCTCCAGGTCTCTAGGGTGTATGAATGAGCAGCTATTATCAAAGCATATCTATCAGCTGGATAGAAAGAGTAAATTGTGTGTTATACAACTAGATATAAGCTGTTAGATCAGAAGCTAAAACAGCAATATCTGGAAAAGTGTGCTTTTTTTTTTTTTTAAACTGAGCGAGTTAGTTCTTTCTTACTTGCCTCTACTACTCAATAATGCTTGTCACTTCATTATGATACCCAATATGGGTTTTTTCCCCTTTTGTAGTATAATGTTAGTGTGTGTAATAGTTTAGACCATGTTTCTCATTTTCATACTGTCTTTCACACAGTGGGGCAGGTCTGCTACGTATTGCTCTCCCCTGGGCTTAGGCGCCTTCGCTCTGGACTACAGTGGGGAAGAAGGAATGGGGAGGTGGTACTTTACAGGGCAGCAGACAAAATCAGCAGCTCCGTGGTTGTCACACCTCCTCAAACATGTCTCCAGATAAATCTCTACTCAAAGCCTTCCGTGGAAAGGATTTCAGGACTGGATCCAGTGGATCAGAAACTATTGTCTCTAGATTAAAAACAGGCCCCTTTGCTCCACTGGTTAGTGAGATCCTTCTGTAGTAAAAGCACATCATTCTGTAAGTTCCCTGCTTTTGAGAAAATGAGGTGGGAACTAAGGACGGAAACACGCAGGTCTGATGATAGATTTTGACTGAGCTCAGTTGTGTGATAAATATGCGTCAATATATACATTAAGAATAAAAATCAGGTTTGTAAAATCTAACTGATCAGGATAATGCCCTAAACTCTTCCTTCTCCCCACCAAGCCCATCCTGGCCCCAATGCTTCTTCTTGCTTCCTGGGTCGTAAGATTAAATTTTTAAACCAAGACCATCATGTTTTCTCCCCTCTGAAAAGGAATGCTTCATCCTTCCCTTAACAGTATTTCCATTCAGCACACAAAAGATCCAGCTACAACTGACCAATGTTACAAGCAACAGAAATTACAGCTTTATAATAGATACAGTTTGGTGGCAGTGTTATTAGCTCCATGCACTTTATTGTCAATGTCTAACAGAGTCACCCTATAGAAATCTCTAGATTAAGTTAAAGTACAAATAAAAGAAATCCATTTATTCTGTGACTGAACCAGTTTGTTCTTTAGAGACTTTTTCCACATAAAACAAACTCTTAGCAACTAGCTAGTGGTTTCCACTGCAATTCAGAAGATAACATACCCTGTTCTAATCACTGAGTTCACAACACATGGCACAGCCTCTAAATTCAGCAGTTCATAGTCTCTAAATACAGCCTTAAATCTACTAACCTACATTAGTTCAGTTACACAAAGGCCAATGAAGATAAGACACAAACTACTAGGAAAACTGTAACATGAAAGCAGAAAAACAGAAATATCCGTGCCAGGCTTGTCAGAGTCGGGTATTAGCCCAGAACAGTAGTGATGCCCTCTGCTTTGTGTGTCCCCTCTTAACAATATGCTTCAAACAAAAGGCTAATTGCCCAACTTCACCAGCTCAGTCTTTCACCGGGGGCTTTGTTCCTGCTGTGGCTCACCAATCTTTCTTTTCATCGTTTCTGACTAAAGTTCTATAACAAAGGTAACATATGGCTGCCAACACCTTCAGTCATTTTAAACTAAATCTTTAGGGACTGACCTCTGTTTCTGCTGAAGGAGACTTGCATAGCATCTGTCTGCTCACACGTGCTTTACAAATTCCAGGGCAGCTCTGCCCCAGCTGTTAGACAGGTTATAAATAGGTAGAGCTCTGAAGCAGCAAGATTACTTGAAAAAGAAGAAATAGTACACGTCCTGGTACTTATGAAGTGGTCTGGAAAACAGCTGATTTTCTGATTGGCCACGTAAGTGCTGGGATTAGAAAAGTCTGCTTACCTATGTATTAACATTTCAGGGTTAACTTTTCAGCATCTTGAGGTGTAAGCTCTGACTGCCACTTTCCCTTCAGTAGAGTGTTTATGAAGGCGTGGCTTTGTCTTGTTTCTCTGTTGTGTAAGCAAGGTTTGAGCTCACGCTCAGCTGGTGCACTTACTATCTCCCAGTTTCATCTATATTCACGAAACCTGTAGGAACTTTTACCTCTGGGACCTCTGGCCTGTTGTCAAATTAGATAGATATCATCCAGCAGGTTCAAAAGTGACTACAGATTGTCACATGGAGACCTTGACTACATGTACTCATAAGCTATGGAAATGAAGATCTAATCTCTAGCATGCAGAATGGTAGCTTTGTGTGGCATGTCAAGCACATCAGATACCAGATCCTGCAAACTGCAGAGGAGTCACAAGAAGAACACTGGTGGGGCAGAAGCAACAGTTCCTCCTTCTCCCACTGTCAGCACTGGTGGCAACACAGTCTGTCTCTTTATCAAAGCTACCCGCCCTCCAGCCTTCGTTGTTCTTCTCACCTGCCTCCCACAGACCATCAGGGCTTAAAATTTGGCTTGAAAAAAGCTGAAGCCCAATGCTCAACTTCTGCTGATGGAGTCTGTTGCTGTGGGAGGTTGTTTGACATGGCTCCATCAAGACACTGGACTCCTCTGTCTTTCTATTTAAGACTTTTAGAGCCATCAGGGGAGGCTCTGTTGCCAAATGTGTCCCTGAAAGGAGTGGGCCTGTAGGTCCATCTGCTTTTGCATAAGTAGGGATTTACTTTGGTGCTGCCCTCTCTTTCTCTCTGCCTATTTTTAGAGGACTGCTTTGTGTTAGCATCCATAAAAGAAAAAGTGTCTTCTACGATACCTCCATCTCGGATCCCACAAATTTTTTGAAAATGAAATCATGAATCACCATGCCTACCATGCTTGCAGAATGTGTTGTTCAGTCACATTAAAAAGATTCTTCAAGTCAGTTAATTTGACATCTTAAATATACACTTTCAAAACCCTAAATGCCACTGCATAATTAGAAAGAAAGCCTTAACTGAACTTTGAAATTTCCTTTTTTCCCCACTTCTCCTTTATTTGCTCTCCCCTCAACTTGAATTTGCTCTTTCATTGTTCTCAGTTAAGCTTGAAATTATCTCTGTTGGTAAACAGGCAAGCAGAAACCATAATTATGCTTCTTTACTGAGGCTGTAATCCTAGGTATTCTCTTGATTCTTAAAAAAGTATTTAATCAAACTAATTTAAATCTAATTCAACTAGTTTGTCAAACTATTTTTATGCACACAAATCCACAGCTGTTTTGCCTGCTTACATGTAGTTTTTGACAGATTTAGGTCTTGCTGCAGTTGAAGTCTAATCTATTGATTTCCAGAATTCAGTATGAAATAGTAAAGATACATAATTTCCTCTAACAGAGTTCTTCAAGCACCTTTCAGGGGAAAAAAAGGGGTGGGGGGGAGGTGCAGATCTGGAAGGACTTATCTTACCCAAACACACTGTTTAAGAAGCAAGCTGAGAAATTCTTTAAACTGTTCATAATACATAAAGTGATTTTAACTGGGAAACCTCATTTTGGTGGATTTGATATTGATTCTTCCCAAATGCTTAGAAAAATATGACTCTACCCATATTTGCACACCATCAGTTAAAAAGGGCATGGAATATCTCAGATAAACATCTTCTGCTGGAATCTGGAGGAGGTGGCCACTGCATCAGAATTACCAAAACCACCCCTAATACCCGCTCGTCAGGCAGAAGTACCTCTACTTCTGCGCACTCACCCATTTTCACAAGCTCTGTATTTCCAGAGCCAGACCACACAGCTGCTGAAATCATGGATGTTTTTCTACTAAGTTAAATAGCAGCAGACAGAAATAAAGATCTTTCTGTCCATGAGTCAGTTGGATTATTAGCTTTATCATTACCATTTTTAAGCTCTGCAGCTTAGGAAAAAAAAAAAAAAAAAAGAGTTGTTCATTCCACATACCTATTTGTATATGTGGCTGGAGAAAAAATATCTGAGTAACAATTTTGAGGGGTTTAGAACAAATGCCTTAAATAAAGCAAGAATCTCCTAGCTTTCAATTTCTCATATCTGAAATGACAAAGCTGGAAATTAAAAAGATTTCCTGGTCTGAACTTTCTTCTTCCCCTAGACGAGCTTCTACCAGGACAACGTCTGCTTTCT
>WAAD01014382.1:0-25755 GCA_013389945.1 Fregata magnificens
CTTTCTGGGTTGATGATGTAAAGAATTGGGTCTTTCTCAGTTTCACTTCTCTTCACTCTTCACTTTCACTGCTTTTTGGTGCTGCTTCTGGAGTAAATGTGGGGGTTTTTGTTTTGCTTACGTTTTTCCTGCCTTGCTTTCTCCTATCATACTCCTGCCTGAAAACTAGCACTGAATATGGTATCTTATTGAGGTATCTTGTGTGAGTGCTGAAAGTTTTATGAATGTTACGGAAGGAATATTCCTTCATCTCAGGCCTATAAGACTGGGTTATTTGGTGATGGGATATACAGGACTAGGTAAATTTCAGCTCGTGCTCAGGTTTTCCATTGACTTATTCTGTCAATGCAGTGGAGGGAAGATGCTTTCTCTCGGGGCAGATTAGTGAAATGATAGTCTCAGAAACAGAATTGCATGAAATATGTGTGCTAAATGAATACTGTCTGAGCACAGATCAATATAATGCTGTTTTTTCCTGAAAAGAGAGCTTTTGGTGAGAGCCCAAGAAAACTGGTTTTGGTTTAACTGAACTGAAAGTCCACTTAAAAAGCAGAATAGTAAAAAGTCTGGAGGTGAAGGGGGTGTGTGGGAGTGTGTATGTGGATATTTTTCTGAAACAGACCTATTGTAGCATCTCTTGCTCCAGTGCTGGTGGTGGTTCTTATAATCTAGTGTCAAGATGTCTCCACATCCTTCATTTAGTCATTTATTTACCTAGGACAAACTAAAGAGATGGCAGCTTTCCTCGCAGATCCTCTCACCTCCAGAATTTGTAAATGCAGTGGCAGTTCATGGTGGGGGAGGAGTGTGGCATTTGCTTTCTATTCCGGAGTTACTCAAATATGACTGAGCTGCCCTCACTTTCTTTCTAGTCTCGGGGAAGGATATGTGCATATGTTTGTGGCCTAAGGATTCATTTTCTTCACTTCTTATTCTTCAGCCCAGACAAAAAAGGAATAGCTGCAGACACTCTTTATAACTTGCTGTCATTATTGCAAACCAGTCATTTGAGCAAGTGAGACTTCTACTCTGTTTTGTTTCCATCCTGGTAACTGAATATGCTGCATCTGTCTCTTCAAGAAGCCTTCACCCAACAGAGACCCCTGTAGCTGGCATGATGAATCAGACTAGCATCCTGCGAGGTTATGGGTCCAATCAGCTGGAAGATACCCGTGAATTTAGATTAATGGCTGGGCTTGCTGTCTTTACTATGACCATAATTCTTCCTGGATACTAGAAGGAAAATGCTCTGTAATAAGCAGAGTTCTATTAAATCAATCACTAGTTTCCCTCTAAAAGCAAAGAAAAAAGTCCTTGACAAATTAATTTTTTTATTATTATTTGTACAGTGAGAACATCATGTTCTTTTTCAGAACAACTGGAAAAATAGATTGTTTCAAAATATTTGGGACTTGCACTTAGTTTCAAACACTCTAGCCTGACCTCTGTGGACTTACACTCTCAAAAAAGTGTTTTAAATAGTAGTCTGAAAGAGGCTGATGTTTACTTGTGAGCAATCTTTAGTTGTCTAATAATTTTTTTTATGGCATGACCTTTGTTAGGCTATTATCCAGAAACTTTCTACAACGTGATCTGTTTCCTTGCAATTTTTGCGCTCTAATATTTTCAAAATGTCATGTATGACTTTGTAGGTCTCCCTCCTATCCCCAAAGTAGAACAGCTTGGTTTCTTTCATTTATTATCCTCTCAGTTTGAGTCATCTGAGTTTAGGTAAAGAAATCAAAAGCTTTGGCAAAAATAATGCCCAAAATAAGCTTCTTGCATCTTTTCTAAATAGCTGTTAAATACATCAGGTAGATGCCTGATGAAGCTGAAGATCCCCTTTCATATGCAACTTAAATCTTAGATAAAGCTGATCCAGATCAACTAACAAGTTTCCCTGTTTCTTACATGCTGTAGCTACTGCTCAGGTTCCTTTGGATAGGAATTGGGCTTAACTGGGCTTCAGCATTGTTTCAGATCATCAGGAACAGTTTGCTTGGATGGGGCCAATTTGTAATGTGAATTGTGAAAGGAAGTTCATTATAGCTTATTTCTATCAAAAAGAGTCTTTATTTCCATGAAGCTAGTGAAACTAGATTGACAGACCTGAAGTGAGTGCTGTATGACTCTTTTTCTAATGGTTTCTGTAATGGTCAAATATCACAGTAAAGCCAAAGAAAGGATACAAATGTACTACTTAGACTGTATTCTTCCTACTTCATTTTTCTTCAGGGGAGAAAAGTATATGGGAATGTGGCAAGATGATCTTTGCCAGGGCAATGGTGTTGTGGTTACTCAGTTTGGACTGTATTATGAAGGAGCCTTCAGCACCAACAAAATGATGGTGAGTTGAACACTGGACTCTGTGCTATAGTGACTTTTCCTCTAAGTGTGGTAGCTTTCTGGGGTAGATGAGTGTGTGTTAGGCTGTGTAAACCTTCTGTTCTTCTGACCTTCTAATGTCCTGGCTTTTTAAACTGTCTTTATAATCCCTGCTCTGTTTCACCTAGGACTACTTCAGAAACTGCTTTTAAAAAATTATTTGCTAAGAATTAGTAACAGGTTTTTCAGTGTATCTTTAGATCTGTGGTCTGGCCTTCTGTTATAATTACTGCTTTGTGTTCTTTATGCTTCTCTTTGTAGGGGACTGGAATTTTGCTTTCTGAGGATGATACAGTCTATGAGGGGGAATTTTCAGATAACTGGACTCTGAGTGGAAAGGTTGGTATTAGAGTTGTCACTTGTAAACTGTTACCATCTTAAAAAAAAAAAAAGTCTCTTTCCTTGTAATTTGGTTCCCAATTGATTTCAGTTACATTTTTTTATTATCTTCTCTCAAGGGAACACTGACCTTGCCAAATGGAGATTATATTGAAGGTCTCTTCAGTGGAGAATGGGGATCTGGGATAAAAATCACAGGAACCTACTTCAAACCTAGCTTGTATGAGAATGAGAAGGACAAACCTAAAGCATTGTGAGTGTTGAATAAGAAATAATTTCTCATATGGTTCAGTAATACTTCGGAACATAACTATTGTCTTTTTTCAAAGGCCAGTTAAATATTTTTTCCAAAGAAACAGTGAGATTTTGAAAACACTTTTCCTTTTTCATGCCTCTTCCCTCCTGCTTAGGAAATAAAATAAGATAAAAATCTTCTTTATAGCTGTTCTTGCTTTAATTACTACTTGAATACACAAGTAACAGCATGAAATTATAGGATAGCTGTCATGCTGCTACTGTCCTGTAGCAGTCTCAGAATTTTTTTAATTTATATCTGAACTGACTATTAGCATCTGAGTTCACAGCTGCTGATGACTTCTGAGGTACTGAGAAAGACTAAGTTACGTTTGAGTGATTAAGTCAATCACAGACCTCTCTGCCTTCTGCCAATTATTCTGTTGGTAAATTAATTCATTTAATGTGTCGTTTAATAATGTCAGTAGGGGTACATTTGGACAGAATTAGCTAGTTACCACACCTCTTCCAAACAATGCATAAGAAAATCGTAGGAAAATCTGCTGAATGGCAAAAGAGAGCATTTTAACACCTTGGCAAAGATAATTTTGAAAAGTATCTATATAGCCCTATTTATAGCAGATGCATTAGGTCAATTTGCTTAATTATCTCTGGGGGGAAAAAAACACGTTTGTTTTATTTAAGTCATAACTGATGTACCTTTGAGTAGAAGAAATTTAAGTAAATTTAAAAAGTTGGTGAAATTTCTGTATTTGGTAGCACTATATACTGGTTTACAATAGTAGTAATTGTTGTACAGGATTCAATATCTTTGAAGCATACTCTCAAATTTCAGATTAGTATGGGAAACAACTCTAGTGTTTTTACCTAGATTACTTCTCAGTATGCTTCCTGAAGCATTCACTGGTAATTTCTTTTGACAGTGCTGACACATACAACAGGATGCAAAGTTAAGCAGGCCTCCCTGCTGAACTGAACACTTGCAACCTTAGCAGCTGTCTGCTTTTTACCTCAGTAGGGAGTCTATGAATAAATGTATGTACATATTTGTGAAGATTGCTTGTGAAGTAAGGGTTTCATCTACCCTTTTCAGGCTCTCTTGAAGTTGAAAATCTTCTGGTATAATTTGTGAAAAGGCTTAGAGTCTACTTTTTCTGCTCTGTGAAACTGGAAGCATGGGGAAATATCAGTGTTGCTAGTTCTCATCTCAAACATGGTGGAAAAATATTCATGAAAGGTCTGACAATTTCTGACACTTGATTTAAATCAAGATACACCTGTTAACCCTGACAGCATTTATTTGCTTTATGAAAGCTTTTCAAAGCCCTAAATTTCATTGTATGTCTGAGAGATCTATATAGAGATATATATATAGGGAGAACAACAGTTCTTGGGTTTCCTTTGGCTATAGAGGATCCCTGAGCATTGGCTGTCAGTGAAAAGATGCCTGAGCTGGTTTTACTCTCTACCAGCACATCCCTAACATGTCATGCAACGTCCTATGTAGATACTGCTTTAGGGGCAGAAGCCAAATATCCATTCTTGGTATTTATCTGTGTAGCTATGCTATTTGTACATTTCAGGATAGTGAGATATTTGGGACATTTTTGTACTATGTCTTTGCTATGTGAATGTGTCCTGAGCCTTCTGAATGAATACTGGTGGTGAAGATAAGCCCAGTCAAGTGCAGTATGTCCTGTTTTCTTGGAAATCAAACCAGTCCTTTTTGTGTTTAAACAAACCATTTCCTGGAAGACTAGAAGAATGAGTAAGACTGACTTGTCTAATGTAATAAGGTTTATAGTTGTTACCACATGTAGGTATTAAAAATATCTTACTCTTGTAACATTATAATATGTTATATGGATTAATGTATGTTAATTAGCAAGGAAAAAAATTTAAGGATAAGTATAACTTTTTGAAAGTTCTTTTTAAAGGGTGTTGAAAGTCAAGACATTAATTAAATAGTAGGCTCTAGGTTTATTCTTAGTGATAAACTTGGTTCACAGTAGAGACTGTTAAGTATATCAGCTTTTGGTAAAATAGTATGAGATACGAGATTGATGTTAGCCATAGGTGGTTTTCATAGCTGAATGTGTTGTTTCACGACTGTTTGATTTTTAACAGACTAACTGGTCATCTTATTAGGCGGAAACTCGGGATCCTGGCAGTGCCTCCCGATGAGAAATGGAAGGCAGTATTTGAAGAATGCTGGAACCAGCTTGGTTGTGAGAGCCCGGGCCAGGGGGACAGATGGAAGGCTTGGGACAACATTGCGGTGGCCCTGACCACCAACCGGCGGCAACACAAAGACAGGTTGGTTCCTAGAGAATGTAGTCAGCAAGATGAAGAAAGTATTGAGAAGGAAACTGGAATCACACTCTACTCTAGACTAGAAACTCTAACTGTAAAATTTCAGTTAAAACAGTAACAACAAATCCTAAACAAAGTCAGAACTCTTAATACTCTGCACTATAAACCCTTTTGGGGACATACTGATGTTTAGAATAAGTTCAGTTGTTTTTTCAGGGTTTTTTTTTCCTACTGTATGTCTAATAAATTGCCTGTACAATGTCTTTGTCCTTTTTATAACCGCAGCCCAGAATTACTGAGCCGCTCACATACTCAGACACTGGAAAGTTTGGAGTTCATTCCACAACACATTGGTGCCTTCACCCTGGAAAAATATGAAAATATAAAAAAATATTTGATAAAGGTATTGTGACTCTCAAATGCTCACATAGCTTGTTGGTAAGGCATGATGTCAAGCTCACTTCATAATAGCTTTCCTTAATTCCTTCCATATTTGCACTCTTGTAATCCATGTTGTATTCATTCATGTTTACTCACAAATTCCTAATTTATTGAATTAAAATCCACAACTAAGACTAAAATCATTATATACCTAATGGATACTGTCTTAAAGTTAGTTTCTGCTCAGTTACTGCTTTAATTATTATACATCAGATCGCAGCAAAGCATCTTTAAATACCTGCTAATTACTACATGTTAATTTCAATAGTACTGTGCAGATGACTTGTCCAAGTAGTAGCACAAGTTCTTGTACTGTCTTGACTCCTCTGAGCTGTGTTTAGCTAATACATAAATTTTATAATCCAAATGGCAATTTGTTAAATATAGCTCACTTTTTGATGTATTCATAATATTTTTTTTTTCAAAGCCTGTTGTTGGATCTCTGACCCATCTCTCTTGAATTCCATTTGTGTTTTTGTCTGGCATTGACCTATCTGACTGGCCAATTAATACCTTTCACCTCAGGCTTGTGATACTCCTCTCCATCCATTGGGCAAGCTGGTGGAAACACTAGTAGCTGTCTACAGAATGACCTATGTTGGAGTAGGAGCTAATCGACGATTACTGCAGGAGGCTGTAAGAGAGATAAAGTCCTACCTCAAACGCATCTTCCAGTTGGTTAGGTAAGGAGACTAATTTTCAAGTGAAACTACTGCTGAATTAATTAAAACTGTCTAGTGTTTATGCAGTCCAAGTGTGCCGGTATCTTTACTCTGTTTTGGGGGTTGCTTATGTTTCCTCAACCTTTTTAAGGAGTCTTAAATATTCTGTCAAAATAGGAAAATTAAAATTTTCGCCATAGTGTATTACATCCTACATTGTACTTTAAAATATGACTGTAGGAAGCTCATCTTGAATGTGGATTTCCAATTTAGTGTCTCTGAATATCTATGCTGTGAAAAGACAGTGGTCAAAGGGTGTAGAAGAATAGTGAGGAGGGGGACTCGCAGTGCATTCCATTGAAGTTCTTACCAGCATGGGTGAGCAATATTCCTATGAATTGTTTGCTTAGATTCTTGAGAGCAATTACAGCTTTAATTGGGTCCTGCCATTCTGAAAGCAGAAATACTCCAAATTATTACCCGTTAGAAGCCTTGTCTGGAGGGAAGTGATGTCAGGGTAGGAAAGGCATTGGAGGGGTTGGCCTTTATAAGTTTTCTTCCAGGTAGATGGTACTGTACGTCTGTTAGCTGCGCTGTCTTAGTCCACCATGTATTATTTCAGCTGACTTTTCTTTCCTCTCCAATCTTGCCTTCTAATGCTGTGATGTGTAGAAACTTCATGAAATGAAATCATATGTTGTTATGTGTATTGCCATTTAGGTTCTTGTTTCCTGATCTTCCGGAAGAGGGCAGCACAATTCCATTTCTGGCAACAGAGACAAAGAGAAGGCGATCATTTTGCAGTGGGAAATCTGACTCCAGATCAGAATCTCCTGAGCCAGGGTACATAAAGGAAAAAAAAACTGAGCTAAGGAAGTCTTCATTTTATTTCTGTTCGCAGTTTTTCTCTTGGGTGGGGGAAGAAAGATAAGCACACGTTTAACTGATTGATATAAGCAGATTTTTTTTTTTATCCTTTCGTTCTGATGCCAGATTCTGATACGCAAACTTCCACGTGATGGTTGCAATAACCATTTCATCCCTGTTCCATGCAATGATTCTTTATTTAAGGCCAAACTTGCTTTTGTCTGTTCTGGGTAAACAAGTTCAGGCTTGGGCCTGGGCTTCAGAAAACTGTTTGGGATATGAGCACTGGGGTAGTGCAGGTCCAGTGCTCATATACTGCATCACAAATAGCCAGTCACACGGAGCTCACCCTTGAGTCCATCGTTGTCCTGTCCACAGCAGCCTCAGGTGTGGTCAAAACAAGGAAGAGAGATCAGTAGAGATAGCCTTCTGAGAAAGGCTCCAATGACCTGTGCAGATGGTGTTAGTAGGCACTTTGAGTTCAGCTTTGCCTATTAGGATTACAGCTTGATGCCAAGCAACTGCTGCCCTTATGAAGCCTGGAGTGTGAGTGTGCAGAGCTAGGTCAGGTAACTTAATGGGTTTTAGCCCATATTCTAGCTTGTGCTTTGAAGGTAAAGTTCAGCTGTCAGCAGAGTGGCTCAGAATGGGGGCTAAACAGTTAGCGTGAAGATACAGGTAAAACTTGAACTATAATATAGTACAGTATTCAGCTTTTACATTATACAAGGAAGAAAGCCAATGTTCTGTTTAAAACACACAAACCACAAAAAACCTGCACTGCAACCACTGCCCACACCCCAAGCCCACCTGTATGTGGACTGTAAAGGAAAATTACTCCTAAGTATTTCTTAGCAGAGATACTATTTGATGGATTTGTACTTATTTTATTATTCTTATCCCTCATAGAATAGGCTCAAACGAAATGAAAGATTTGTTCCAATGATTTCTTTTTCATTCAATTTTTATAGACAATTAGGTTTTTAAAATGTCTTCCTCTTCCTCTTCAAACCACCCCCCCCCCTACCCCCCCTTTTTTTTTTTTTTTTTTAATAGCTATGTGGTAACCAGTTTTGGCTTGCTGCTCCCTGTATTACTGCCACGACTCTATCCTCCTCTATTTATGTTGTATGCCTTAGACAACGAGCGTGATGAAGATATTTACTGGGAATGTGTTTTACGTCTGAACAAACAAACTGATATGGCTCTTCTAAGTTTTCTTGGAGTGCAAGCGTGAGTATGCTTCAACAATAAAACAGAACTGAGAAAAGATTATGGCATGTAATGAGATAAAGCAACTAAAAAAACCCTATTGTCTAAAGTGCTTTTCTTTGATTAAAATGCATCTAAACATATCTTCAAGCTAGTTAGTATGGTTGAGAGAGTGAATCAAAACTTCCCTCTTCCAAAAAGGGTGTGTGGGGGGGAAGATTGGCATTGCTACAAAACCAGAGCGAGGCATTTCAAATTAGGCTACTTTCCAGCTATTTGTGGTAGATGTAGTTGATCCTGTAGAAAGAGCTGTTGTATTTCATAGAAGAACATGACGACTTCATTTTCATAAGGTGAAAAATGCTTTAAGACTATGCTCTCTCAGTAGACTATGTTGGGTTTCTTGCAGGAAATTTTGGCCAGGAACTGTATCCATCCTTGGAGAGAGTAGAAAGGTATGTTCATTGGGCCTTGACTTACAGTATGCTTTGCCCAGTGCTTCTTTGAAGATGCTGAGATCGTGAAGAAGCCGTCAAAGAATTTTTGACCAGGCTTTTTGCTTAAGAGATGCTATGCTATTTTTTTCCTTAAAATAAGTCTACCAAGGAAATTTTCAAGCTGCTTGTTTAAGAGAGTTATACCATTGTATACTTTCTGATTAGGAGAAGAATTGTATAGGTTTTTATTCTTGATCATTATCTTGCTGAAGGTGGCTGAACACTGGTCTTAGATGGTAATAGTGTAGTACTCAATCTCTGTGTTCCAGTAAGAGTGGTTTAATAATCATAACTTTGAACAATTTGAATGTTCACAGTATACTTTAAATCATGTCTGTTTATGACATTTATGTGAAATTTTCAATTTCTTATAATCATTTAGATACTCCTGCCTTCAGATCACCTCCTCCCTGTTTATAACTGTGGCTTGTGCAAAGACTGTAAAAATAGGAAGCATGGCTTTCATCATAGTAGTTGCTGCACATGGATAAGCTGATATCCCTTGGTAGAGATTGTGTTACATGTTTGTAATAATAACCAAAGCTGCTGCTGAACCCCACCCCTGAGGCTATGGGTTCCCAGCAAGACGAGTCCCCTTTTTCCCAAATCATGAAGTTGAAGATTCACATGATGCAAACCTCCACTCAGACTTTAAATGTAACAAAATCCAGCAATAATGTGTTTCTTGAGTTACTTCAGATCTTCTCTGTTTTTAGGTACTGGGCAAAATTCTTACCAGCTGTCTGAATCCTTCACACTTCTGACTGGTTTTTTTTGTTATAGAGTAAAGCCCGTCCACTGTGAAGTACTATGTGGCATGTGTCTTCTCTGAATTATGTAGTATATGATGCTCTCTGCAGTCATTTACCTTACTTGCTGGGTCATTCCTTCAATTAAACGGGATGTTTTTAGCCAAGGCATCATGTTTATCTGCTTCTCTCCTCTGTCCAGTTTCCTCATTTCTGTGAACTTCTCTATGTCTTTTTGCATCCATCCATTCTCTACCTGCTCCATTCAGAAAGACTTAGGCTCAGTTGCATATTAAGAGATAACATTTATATTTGTTCTTTTCTGTTTGCTCCAAACCTGAGTCTCTGATTATTGACTGCTATGACTTTTCTAAGTTTCAACCGTTCCAGTTTTACGGTTCCTTCTTGATTGTTAACCATTAAGATTTAATGATTCTCGGTCTTACTTGACCTGGAAGATATCTAAACCCATCACTGATTCTCATAACATACCAAGGAATTCAGTACAGGCTTTTCTGAATTTTAAGTGAAATTCATACAAATTATACATAGGCAGATTTCCTGGATGACTTTAGTGTCCGGGCACACTCCCCTTTCTTTGCACTGTAAAACTGAAAAAAAAGTCTTTTACACCAGTGTTGCATGATACACTGCTTTTCTTCTTCTGCTGAATAGTGGAGTTGTTAAACCTGCGTGATGAATCTTCTCATGATTACACAGGTATCATCAAATACAAAAGATGCCTGCTTTGCCTCTGCAGTTGAATGCTTACAGCAAATCAGGTAATTCTCTGAAATTTGTCTTTTAGTGTTTTACTGTGCCTGCTATAGTAGTATCTAGTTTACTTGATTGTGATCCTGTATGTGTCACTTTTTCTTTGCTCACCTTTGTAAGAGAGGTCACCAAGAAGTTTCAGAGTTCCTACTAAAAATGTTAGCAAATTCTCCCAATGGGGAATGAAGTATAGCCTCATAAATGCAACTGAGAGATGTGTCCATAGGACACCATTTAGAATCAAAAGCGTTAGGATGTCTAATCAAATATACATGTGAATTTCTAAACAGTTATGGCAAAATGACCTGTGTATGGGGAGCTTTTCTGTGTCTGTTAGCTGACATAAGGAATTCTGCTGTAAGAATATAAGTAGAAATTAAAAGGGTTTTAGAAAGGAATTTTCCCCGCTTTACCACTATGCTAAAACATCTTAAAACTGTGAAGATAGTCTCACTTGCAGTAGTTGTAGCCTGGGGTACTACACAGCCTGGGCAGCCATGGCTGTTGTGGTGTGAATGATCTGGCTTATCTTCTTGGGCATGGGGGCATGCTAGCTAGCAAATTGTCTTCCTAATTTAGATGCAGATATGTAACTTCTTATGGTTATCCTGTTTTGCTCTTGCTCTCCAAACAGTACCACGTTTACCCCCGCTGACAAGTTGAAGGTGATCCAGCAGACTTTTGAAGAGATCTCTCAGAATGTACTTGAGACTCTTCAGGAAGATTTTCTGTGGTCCATGGATGACTTATTTCCTGTTTTTCTCTATGTGGTGCTACGAGCCAGGTAGGCACTAAGAGTGGCATCAGTCGTAAGCTGAGCATAGGCGGTATGAGTATTTTTACCTGTATTAAACACTCCTATTTCTTGTTATAGGACTACTTGCTAGCTTTTTGTAACTTTGTAAATTTTCCATTTTGGCTGTTTGCTTTGGCCTGGAAAAATTTTGAACAGTTAACTGTGAAAAGGCTGTGACCTCAGAATGAGATTACGGAAAAGCATGTTTTTTTGCACAACACCATGTACAAAAAGTAAAAACGTTATGATGGTAACTTTCATTCATCTGTTCTCTTTCTCTCTCCCCTATGTGACAGGATAAGGAATTTAGGGTCTGAGGTGCACTTAATCGAAGACCTGATGGATCCTTATCTGCAGCATGGGGAGCAAGGCATCATGTTCACTACCTTGAAGGTATGAAAATTATTCAGGGTTATTAAAAGCTTTCTTTGGAAATTAATCAGGTTTGAGCAATGATGATCATCTTGGGACAATTGTATGAACATTAGGTTGTAACTTCTTTGACATTTTTATTGAAGATTTTAGCTAGGATGAGCAAGGAAACTTAACTTAGAGCTTAGGATAACCTAACAATTGCAGGTACTGCTAATAAAATGGTGCAATGTGCAAATGTACTTTATTAAAATGTAATATTGGTTGCTGTTGACTGTTCTGGATGCTCGCCTGTAGCGTGTCGTTCCCCTGCAACATAACAAACCTTATTCCCTTTATAAAAATTGGAATGAAGTGCTGCTTTGGAGATTAGCCATTCCAATAATGTTTAAGTCTAACATTACATCAAGATGCTTCAAGAATTCAAATTTGTGGAGGAAAAAAAAAAAGAATCTTTTTACTGTGTCACTCTCCACATTCTATTTAGTATTCTTCTCTTTTTAAGTACGGAAAAAGGGAGAGAATCTGTTTTGATGAACGTCCTATTGTACACTAGGATGTCCACAATGGAAACAGGTTGTTTTGTTACCTCAAAATTGTTCAAACACGTGGGTCTTGTGACAATTCAGCTGTGTGGAGCTTTTTTGTGGGGTTGTTTTGAAGGGAGGCTGTTAATCTGAAACTTAAATAAAAATCTTAAGCTGAGCTGCTGGGTGAACATGATTGTATTTTCTGTCTGTGCAAACCGGAAATAGTTGGGTGCAGAGGTTTTTTTCATACCTGTTATTTTTATAGTGCTGCCAAAAGGGAAGGTTTGAGTTGGTTAAAATTTATCAAAGAATCTATGTAGTAGAAGCAGAATCTTATTGTCCATGAGTGCAGGTATTGTCTGAGACATTTATATTAATTTTCTGGTCATGGCTGACCCAATGCATATTTGAACCAGCATTAAGGAGTGAATAGCTATCAAGCAGCAGGTCAGGATATTTATCCAGATGATAGAAACCTTTGCTTTTCAGTCTGAGTGCTTTTGAAATGCTTAATCCCTGCATCCTTGTCCTGTAAGAAAACATTTTCTTTTTTGGGCCCTTCTGTCAAAGGGCAAAGAAAGACTTGTGAGCAAAAAAATGTACTTCATCTTGGCAAAGCTGGGAGCTGTGGAAGTATTCAGAGTCCCAAATCATCCTATCTTGCTTTGTTAAGAGTTGGACATAATTTGTAACTTACAATCTCCTGTTGTTCTTTTTGTTAGTTTACATATCAGAAGATTCTCATGTGTTGAGTGTCACTGTGTCATCACTGCTTGTAGAAAGTGTAGTCCTCTGTTTTCTTGAATAGAAAAAAAAAAAATCAACCTTTTTGTGTGTGATGCTTTATCAGCTTGCTGAGAACTGGTATGTTTGCTAAACTGAACTTTGTTTTAATTCAGGCATGTTACTACCAGATTCAACATGAAAAGCTTACCTAGACCATCATTTACGACCTGGCTCTGTGGGATAATCTACTCAGTGGAGCTTCACTAATCCCCACTTTCTTTCCTGAAATGGCACTTAAGAGAACTGTGACAGAGTATTTTTGTTACAGATGAAAATATTCAGTTGTTTCTTCTGAACTTTCAGTTTTAAGATTGGAAAATTGCAGCTGGAGGCTATCTGTGAAGTGATGATGAAGCTAGACACTTGGTTTGTCAAGTACTTGCCAAGAAGAAATAATTTCCTATTCTAACAGAAAGATTATTTACTCCTTTTCAATTAACAATGCTGCAAAAAGGCATGGCATCTACATACATGTGAAAGTCTGGACTGCATGGCTTCTAAAGCAGTGGGTTTGTTTTTATTATTCCTGGTTTGTCAACAGAGATGTTTAAAGAGAATGAGTTGCACCACAGAACCATTCAGTCTTCCTGAATTAAGCTATTATGTTTGTTTATTTCAAAAAATAGAAATATGTTAGTATTTATAATGGGTGACCTGTAGTGTGTTTGGCTGTAAAGGTTTTGAGGCATCTGTGTTGAACAGAATTGCTGAATGCAGTATTAATGTGCTGTTGTGGAAATAATCACACTGTTATGGACTTCCCTGTTTACTAGAATTAGAAATATAAAGGCATTCACAATTCTCTCTGTTTATGAAATAAATAAAAGGCACTGACCACCTCCAGTTTTGGCACTGAATTAAATACCCGGAATCTGTAACGCTCAGTTTCATGACCTTGAGGTCTAAGGACAAACACTTTCTCTGGAAGCCCATGTGATAGGAGAATGGGAATGTGCTCTTGAACAAGCTGACAATGGATTAGGTTTGAGACTTTTGCCTGTTAACTTATGTGTCAGAGTGAAAAAAGCTAACCTTGTTGCATTTTTGAACATGTAGAGAACAAGTAATTTCCCTGGGGGATTTTTTTGTGTGTGTGTGTGGTGTTCTGTGGTTTGTGGTTAACTTTATTTATACCAATAACAGTCATGGATAATTTGGGTATTGTAGGTGCTGTTCTTTACCATGGCTGACTCAAAAAAAGGGGGAGGGAGGAATAGATTATAGGATGTTATAATGGCTTAAGTTATGTCAAACTACCATAGATAATGCTAATCATATTTTTGAAATAGTAATCATGACTTGTGTATTGGCACCTAAATGGAAAGAAACCATATGTCAAAATACTGTTTTGAACAGTGACTGTAATGTAGCAATTTTCATAATAAAATAAAAAAGATTGGTCTTTCTGAAATTATTTTTAGTTTTATCAGGGAAGGGGAAAGAGTGATTCTGGCAAGATGATGTTTAAAACTGTTGTTACACTTGTTATACTCCCAACAGACTATAGAGATAATAGAAGATAGAGATAACAGACTTCGTGTTTGCAAACAATTTTTTGTTAGCTTAATCTTATTTTTAAATTATACTGAATAATTTGAGGAGAGATAAGCAATAATATGAACAAAAGGGAAGCTATAAAAAAGAAGTTAATTTGAGAAGGGGGAAAAAGATACACAGCTATGGGTGGAGAATATAATGAAGTATAAGGCAGGAATTCAAACACTTAATCTTTTGTGCTAGATGCAGTCTTTGCATGCAATCATCTCTTAGAACTCCAATGTACAAAAAATATTCAACTGAAACCTGTGGGAGCAGATCTGCTCTTTGAAAGGGAGCTATGCTGAACAGCTGAGTAAATCAATGGCAATAATTTTCACCTGGAAAGATCTGAATTCAGGATTTATTTCACCTTTTGTAGGAGTGTAATCATTAAAACCAGGTTTGATTTATCCCCCCCCACCCCCGGTAACTGTTCAGGGTCAGTGTTTGTTGTCTTCTGATGTTTCGGAAGAAAGGAACAATTTTAATCTTCAGCTTTGACATGCAAAAAGCTTTATTTCATATGACCTTACTCCAACACTGATTCTGTGCCTTAAACTGAGAATGTAACTAGAGATGGGAAGTTTTTCCATAACCTTTCCGCCTTTCAGGAAGGAGGTGTATCTACCAAATATGTGGCAACTTCAAATGTTTAACTTCATTCACTGTGAATCATGCAAAGTTGAGAACTAAAAAACCAAAGAATACATCTACATATATATATGTGTGTGTGTGTATATATATATACACACAACCTCTTATAAAAAGTAGTGATATCACATATGAATTTAGCTTGGTGATTAATGGAACCAGACAGCCTGGGCTGGATATTTCTGGTCTTTCTGATATATAGCTGAGTTATTAGCTGAAGAGAATCCTAGGATTAAATGTGCTTCTGACACAGATTCCACTTTACAGCCTACGTGGGCTGTGATGCATTAGGAAATCACTACAGACCAGCTTTGATTTGTGTATTTCTGTAGCTAACAAAGAAATGAGTTAACCTGCAGGACTTCTCTGGCTGTATTGCTTCATGGTAATTACTTTTTTCTCATCTTTTTTTTTTTTCTCCTCATTTTTTTCCTTAAATTGAAAGCCAGATATTTCTTGTGCTGCAGCAGAAATCCTGTAACCAGCAACAGAAGATCAATGTTACGGTATTACAGATTCTCATTGTAATTGCAGGCATGGTAGCTGAAGGCAGACCCTAAGAGGTGAGTGCCCTATTGACTGGGAAAGTTGCTGAGAATAAGAAACTACTTAAGTGAGAGACAACTTAAAGCGGGCTTTTAATGCAAGAAAAGGGTTAAGGGGATTTGTTGTCTTCTCCCTGGTAATGAGTAGTTCTAAGGTTAGGTTTCTGCGGATTAGGAAGGAGAGGATGTCCATAGATTAGCCAGGGCGGTGAGGTTACTTGCTCTACTAACGTCCAGCAAATACTCTTTCCCTCTGGAAATTCTGCATGAGCTGAACATGGTGTATTCTGCGGTGTTTGCAGGTAAGAAAATATGCCCTGTACTGAAACCATTGTACTGCACAGATGCATTTCCCCCATGCAACTGTGAAATTGGTTTCTCCTCATAGCTACAGCAAAGCTAATTAAACTTGTGATATCTGTTTAATGCCCATTAACTAAATATTAGAGATATGTATGAATGGGGAGTAGGAGCTTAAAAGAGAATTTTTTCCTCACTCCTAATCTTCACAGAGTATTCTGACCTGAATGCCAGGTGCTGTACATTATTGACTTATCTTGCCAAAAGTAGGTTCAATTCCTAACTGTACTTGTTGTTAGAAGCAGTTTAGGGAACTACTTGTCTTGGTATGGTGAGAGATAATGTAGAGGAAAGATACGTGACTGATGGGACTGTAAAACAAATCCTTTCTTTGAACTACCTAGCCATCTACTTCTAAGTTGATTTAGTATCAATGTGTTGATGTTGTCAGGTGGTTGTTGTTTGGGTTGGGGTTTTTTGCTGGTTTTTTGTGGGGTTTTTTGGTGTGTTGTGGTGTTTTGGGTTTTTGTGGGGTTTTTTTTGTTTTTTTGTTTTTTTTTTTTTTTAGTAAGCCCAAGCTGTTGGCAGTAAACAGCTGGAAGTAAAGCTGGCTGCCTCACATGACTACAGTGCACTGCACCCAAGTATTCTCTGAATGCGCTGCTCTTTTGGGAAGCGACGCTTTAGTGGCATTTACCCCCAAGTAAACAACATACTTGCACCACCACTGGAGCTGTAAGCTTTTGTTTTAGAGGGAGACAGAATGAGTATTTTAAAGGGGTAACAATACTGGTTAGGATTTTAGCAGAATCGGAAGTGTTTTAGCATCTCCAGAAATGTTCTTCTTTGTTTGCAGGATGATTCTTAGTGGTGTATTTAAAAATGAAATAACTGTTCAGTAGATGATTGTAGAATATTCTTTTTTTGACAGCAACAGGGTAACTTGCTTGCTTTGGTTTAGTTCTTTCCCGTTCTGAGTCACTGTGCTGTGCAAGATCTATCCTAGCTAAGAAAAGATTCAGTTTTCAGTATGCATCTGAGGAGTCTTCTACAAAAAATTGAGCAGTTTTGCTTGTCTATTTTGAGGTTAAGGGGTCTTCTAAACTTTCTTTTAACAAGTTAAACCAAAAAGCTTTTGGAAATATTTCTTGTCTTTCACATGTTTCTCTATGTGTTTGCAGGGTCCCACCCTACTTAAAAGGGCACGCAGTCTGATGCTTCGAAGCTAAATAAGACAAAACATAGGAAAAGCCAGATCTAGACTTGAAATAACTGGAGTTTTATTCTGGAGAGAACTGGGCTTTGTTGAAGGGGAAGTTACTGTAAGCACAATGTGTTGAGAGCCTTCTGGGTGGTGGCAGAGTATCTTTATGGATAAAAGTTATATATATGCTTTGAGTGAACCAACTGCTATGAAATCATACATCTGGTAACAGATGCATAGTAATAAGTAAAGTTGATCACAGTTGACAACCAGAGCATATTTGAAGATGTGAGCTGGCCAAACAAATTCAGCTAGGGTTAGGGGAAAGCCCAGCTATATTATAACAGGGATTTTACTCATTTATTCTTTTTTGAGGGGAAAAAAGCTGGGTTGGTTTTTGGGGTTTTTTTGAGGGATGTATGTGATCAGATTTTTAAATCTGGACTTTCAGTATGTGAAATATAACATATAGATCGGGAGTTGGCTCCCTTATAGTACATCTGAAATGTTTGGACATGCTCTTTTCTTTTGTCTTCAAACATCCTTTACCACAAAACTGTAATCAGGATTTTGAATTGGGAGTACGCTGTTGGATGGCTGGGTAGACGATATAAAGCAAAGTAAACAGCCATTGTACGTGGGAACCAACAGATGTCACCAGGGTCTGTCTTTAGTTCTTGAAAAATCTGAAAAAAACATAGTTATAAAAGCTAGCGAAGCTTTAAAATTAGTCATAATAATAGGAAATGGGGCTTCTGAAATGTAGTTTATGGGATAAGTTGTTAGAAGTTTCCTTTTAGGACATAACTCGCAGATTGAGTGCCATCAATTGCCCCATTTAAGGGCAAGGAGGATCAACCGGGAAGCTATAGGCCAGTTAGCCTCACCTCCATCCCCGGAAAGGTGATGGAACAGTTCATCCTGGAGGTCATCTCCAGGCATGCAGAGGAAAAGAAGGTTATCAGAAGTAGTCAACATGGATTCACCAAGGGGAAATCATGCTTGACCAACCTGATAGCCTTCTATGATGGCGTGACTGGCTGGGTAGATGAAGGGAGAGCAGTGGATGTTGTTTACCTTGACTTCAGTAAGGCTTTTGACACTGTCTCCCATAACATCCTCATAGGTAAGCTTAGGAAGTGTGTGTTAGATGAGGGGACAGTGAGGTGGATTGAGAACTGGCTGAACGGCAGAGCTCAGAGGGTTGTGATCAACGGCGCAGAGTCTGGTTGGAGGCCCGTAACTAGCGGTGTTCCCCAGGGGTCTGTACTGGGTCCAGTCCTGTTCAACATATTCATCAATGACCTGGACGAAGGGATAGAGTGTACCCTCAGCAAGTTTGCTGATGATACCAAACTGGGAGGAGTGGCTGATACGCCAGAAGGCTGTGCTGCCATCCAGCGAGACCTGGACAGGCTGGAGAGCTGGGCCGAGGGGAACCAAATGAAATTCAACAAGAGCAAGTGTAAGGTCCTGCACCTGGGGAGGAACAACCCCATGCACCAGTACAGGTTGGGGGCTGACCTGCTGGAAAGTAGCACTGCTGAGAAGGACCTGGGAGTGCTGGTGGACAGCAGGTTGATCATGAGCCAGCACTGTGCCCTTGTGGCCAAGAAGGCCAACGGGATCCTGGCGTGCATCAAAAGGAGTGTGGCCAGCAGGACGAGGGAGGTTATCCTCCCCCTCTACTCCGCCCTAGTGAGGCCACCTCTGGAGTACTGTGTCCAGTTCTGGGCTCCCCAGTTCAAGAAGGACAGGGAACTGCTGGAGCAAGTCCAGCGGAGAGCCCCAAAGATGATCAGGGGACTGGAGCACCTCTCTTATGAGGAAAGGCTGAGAGACCTGGGTCTGTTCAGCCTGGAGAAGAGAAGACTGAGGGGGGATCTTGTCACTGCTTACAAATATCTGAAGGGTGGGTGTCAAGAGGATGGGACCAGGCTCCTCTCAGTGGTGCCCAATGACAGGACAAGGGGCAATGGGCACAAATTGGAACACAGGAAGTTCCAGCTGAACATGAGGAAAAACTTCTTTACTGTGAGGGTGACAGACCACTGGAACAGGCTGCCCAGAGAGGTTGTGGAATCTCCTTGTCTGGAAATATTCAAAACCCACCTAGACGCAGTCCTGTGCCCCCTGCTCTAGGTGAACCTGCTCAAGCAGTGGGGTTGGACAAGATGATCTCCAGAGGTCCCTTCCAACCCCAACCATTCTGTGATTCTGTGATCTCTTTGTTAATGCTTCTGCAACTGAATCTGGAGCGATAGTAGTTTCCAAAAGGGGTGGGGGGGCAGGACAGAGATCAATGAAGCTGAGCGTTACTTGTGTTTTCATATTGCTGTTCTTCAGTGAAAACCAGGAGCACCACTGTCCTGAATGTACTTTGCAACATAGGGATTCCTCTTTCCATGTCTATACCATCCCATAGTAAAGATTTCTGTCCTACTCCTAATGTCTTCAGTAATTAAGAAACAGGTATTCATGACTAGACTTATATGGCCTGCTTTGCTAAATCCATCATTAGGCAGATCAGCTAAGCTTAGCAAAGGGGAAGGCAATCTCTTAAAGAAACAGAACTCAAACTATTGGGGGGGGGGGGGGGGGGAAGGAAAGAATTGCAGCTCAAAGCCCAGTTCCCTGTGGATGTGTAGTAGAAGGATTCAGAGTTACATTTATAAAATATGAAAAATAGTTGTTCCTAATGGAAAAATGATTATGCAGTGTAATCTAACACTGAAATGGAAATGTTGTATTGGGTGTTGGGGGAGGATCAAACTACATTTTTGTTAGTCTTTGAAAGAAGAAATCATAATTTTAAAAGCAATCTTGGGATTAGAAGTTCAATAAGATGTATCACTGAGTATCCTGTAGAGGTAACTTGAAATGAATTACCAATACTCAGTAATAAAATGTTTGACTCATAATCTCATAACTTCTGATTGTTTGGGTTTTTTTCCTCCCTTAATTTCCACTGCCTTTTGAAAACAGTTTTATGATTTAGCAGGAGAGAGGAAGCACGTTCTAAAAATAAGTATTAAGAAGTGCAGTAAAAGTGACAGTAATGCCTTCTGCTTTTATAAGCAGATCAAGATAATACTTTTCCTGCTTGTGCCTTTGATGTTTTCTGTCCACAGAACAACCGAGAGGAACATGGCTGCCTTTTTGCTCTGCTAATCCAGGAGATAAACTACTGTACATTTAATAGAATTTGGTAAGGCATTCACTGTGCATATGGTGTCACACTGTGGTTCACTGTTGTCTGAGGCGCTTAGATATCTGAGGCTACAGGGTTTTTTTTTTTAAACTTGTACTCTGAATCATCTCTTGAGTGACCAGCTTAAATATTTAACTCTCTAAGAGTAATTTTACAATACTGGTAATCACGACAATATCTTTAAACTTGTATCAAATGTGATTTGAAGTTAGATCAACTGGGATGTAATGAAGATTCTGAATTACTTCAGATCTTTCATATATAGATTCCTGATGCTTTGAGGTATAAATGCACCATACAGTGTTCCCTGGGGAATTTCCATACTTGTTTGCAAAGAAGAATTCTGAGAATTCTCTGAAGCAATCTTGTACTGCATTGTTTTCTATTAGCAATTGATTGGAGAGCTTCCTCCATTTTTAGTCTAAGGGAACATTATAGGTCAGTGATAGGTTGCCACAGAAGTTTAAGGGAGGGAAGGAATTTGGAAGAAAATTTTAGAAGGCTTATTTTTTACGTGCAAAAATTTCAGTGTGACATGGATACAGATTAATTAGCATAAGTGTTGGCTTCTTGCATTGCTTAAAAATTCCTACTTTAAAATTTAAAGAAAAAAATAGTAAGGTAGTATATGCTGCTTTTTATAACGTAAGATAACATAGGAGGGTTTTTTAGGTTAGCAGATAACTGCTTTGACTCTGTCTCTAAAAGTAGCAAGCAATTATAAATTGCCTGAGAGAGATGATAATACCGGTAAGGTAAGGTGTGGGGGGTTTCATTTGGGTTTGGGGTTTTTTTTGTGTGTTTTAATCACTGTGAGGAAATAGAGGAAAATACAAAACCTTTGTGGAACAAATCCTTCAAAGACCTTAAATTCTAACAGTGGTAGAAACAGGGATCCCTTTTTTGCAAAATCATGTCTTTGCTCAATGAAAATTCAGTAGAAACTCCAGAATCTTTCAATTTTAATATTGTGTCAATAACAAGAGGAAATAAATGTAATAGGTTCTTGAATATTATTATTTTCCAAGCTACCTTTATGTAAAACAAGCTTTAAAAGTCTTTGGAAAAAATTATAACTTTCCATGGTAGTGCACTTAAAAAGCTGGGGAACAGAAGATGTACAAAATAGCTTGTTATTTTAGATGGTTTGATGAAGCAAGCTAATGACAATTCCATGAAGGAAATAATGTCATATTGCAGTTGAGGTTTGTCTGTCTGCATTTTGGATGGTGGTGGGTAACTGAATTTACAGGTGGGACTCATGTATTTCATTTATGCTAGCAACCTGTTGTGCACTTCAAATAGGAATGGTTGCTCCCCCCCCTATTTTAAATTCTGCTTTCTTATCCATCTGAGATAACAGACAGTATTCTGATATGAGTGTACTCTTTTCCCCAGCTCAGCATCTATCTTTGTGAAACCTACTTGGCGTGAATGCAGTACTCAAAGTGGGTGGAATCTCCTTGAATAAAGGAAAAGATGGAGGTGCCAACAGTCTGCAGTCAAGATAATGGTACTCATAACTTTTCCATCTCTTTTTCAAAGAGAAAGAAAACTGACAAAAAGTTTTATTCCTTGGTCCCTGTAACTCTTCTTCCAGTGAGTCGAGAGAGATGAACATATCTAGAAGTATTACTACTTAATAATTGGAATGATTCTTGATATTTAATGGTGGTATGCAGTTAACTTAGCGTCAGAAGAGAATACCTGATGTTTGTTTCTGTCTTAGAAAGTCAAGGGTCTCTGCAGCTGTGCCAAGAATTACTAATAACTGCAAGAGGCTTTTTTTTTTTTTTTTTTTTCTTACGGAAATTCATCTCTGTTGTTTGAAGGCTTGTGCTTCTGTATGGAACGTCTTGATCTATTTGAGCCCAGTTTAATGTAGGGATAGCATTCTAGGAGATAGACAGTCCAAGTCATCTCAAAAAGAGGCAACCAGTAATGAGGAAAAGATCTTAAAAAGTGTCACCACCAAAGGTAATGTTCTATTAGGCACTAGGAAGTTCTTGTAGAAGAGAATCCTTTTAAAGTTAACTGTATTTTGGGAGATATTTCCCTGTGGGGCTTACAATCAGGATTCACTGAGTTTATAATTTTTGTAAGTGCTTAGATGTCTGCTTTCCAGAAACAGATGATTCTTTTGATAATGAGGTACGTTTCCAGGCTTTCCCAGTTGTGATACTCAGGAATTCTGCCTGATGATTGAGGCAAAAGTCCCATCTGCAGAAACTTAGCAGGCAAGTGGCTGTTTAAATTCATGCATAAGGAGAATACCTCAGTGAAACTGAAGTTGAAGATAGATTTCACGTAAGTGTTGGTAACAGCGAGGTCAGAGCTGATGCAGGAAACAATTAACTGTCAATGACTACAAACATTGTGCTCAGAAGAGAAATAAGTAAAGAAGGGCTTCCATGTTTAGGTGGGCTGTGGGGACTGGATGATAGCAGCTGATGATATCGTCTGCAGTAGTGCGTACTCAGCTATTCTGGGTCCACTGGGTGAGCTTTAGTTTTAAGAAATTATTATTTTGGCTTTGGCTGATGTAACTTTAGAAGCTCCTAGTGTCTTTGTTTTATTTCAACATTCTTGTATTACAATATTACTGATTGAAACATGCCAAGTTTAATGTTGTAAACAAATAAATAAAAAGGAAGGTCTCCAGTTAAAATTGTATTGTATGATTACTTTGGCACTAAAAAGCAAAGAAACAGTTAGTGCTTACCAAAAAACACAAGAGTTGAGAATTTACTTTCTTTTGACATTCAGCAGGAGTCAGACATGCAACTCTTATGGTCTCTTTAAGAACCCTTATAGCTTAATAAATCTAACTCCTAGCATTTGGTATTGGGTACCCTAGTGTTGGGTATTGTATTAGTGCTGTAATAAACATTGTGTTTCTTGGGAAGACTGTCACATACTGGAAATGATCTGTTGTATTTCTGAGGTAGAATTAAATTCCATGCACTCACAAAAAATCCAGTTTGTATCTAGGCCTGACTTTGTGTAACATCTTATCTATTTGTCACTTCTTAGTTTCTGCCTCCTTGAGATTTTAGAAAGACACTGGATTTTTCGGTTTTCCACTGTATTAGAATACTGTTCCTAACAGATCAAGTGCTGCTTCTAATAATAAGAATGGTTCTTCCCCTTTCCTGGGACGTGTTGTGGGTGTCTGTGACAACGGTATGTATTTGGCAGGAATTTGCATTTTCATTAGTGGTATTCTCCAAAATGTCTGCACTTCTCCAGAGTGGAGAAAAACAGATGGTCCCTGGCCCAAACAGTGGGTCATCCAAAAGAAAAGCCTATAAAATGAACAAGGCAATTTTTTAGGTTTACCTCTTCTCAGTAGGAGGTACGAGCTTGAACCCAGATGGATATGTGTGAGATTCATACTGAGAAGTGTGTTTTTTCTCAGAGGTCAGTTGAAAATTGCTAGTATTGACCTAACCCTGCTGGTTAATAACATAATAAAATAAAGCTCTTATGCAACAGAGCTGATTGCAGGAAACAAGCAAAGCAGACAGGAAATGGGTGCATTTCTTGGAAGTATAGACTGAGGAAATGTGCTTTTCAAAGGCCTGGGTCACTGTTTGGCTTTGGTTGGTCTTCTATTTGAAATGAAATGTTTTGCACTTTTCTGTTTCTTGGGCTCAGGTATATCTCATGTTCTGACTCTAGTGCTACAAGAACTGAGTTTGCTCTGTAAAAGAGATGTCAATGGCGTTGGCATGTTATATGACCTGCTCAGATCCCGGTGGCTGCAAGCACTTTTAAAGGTAGAGTAATATTCAGCTGTGAAGGCAAAGGTTTCCTACAGAACAATTTCTAGGGGATAGCTACTTTATTTTGCCATATCAGGACAATAAATGCTTATTTACACTAAGTGCTGATAGTCCTAATGTCAGTCCTAACATCAGCAGTCAAGGTGAACAAAACCACTTTTGCTTTAAAGAAAAAAAAAAAAGTATTCTCTTTCATAATGTCCTAGACATTAAAGCTCTTCTACTTTACGTGTCCATATTAAGGCCAGGGAGATGGAGACGAGGCTGAACACAGCACTGCTCAGCTGTCTTTTCTATTCTTAAATCTCTCTGTGGCTATGCATCCCACTTTTTGGCACGGATGCTTGTGCAATTATATGTTTTTGTTTTGCCCACACTGATCTGATGTGTAGTTGAAGATTTTATGCTGTTATAGAACAGAGTTTTGGCTGGTGTTTCTCTTTTGAGCAGAATTGTATCTCTGAGACAAATTCTGCTTTTCCTCTAACAAGGATTTTTAAAATCTTTAAATTTTACAGAAGAAAAACCTGCAGTGCATAAGAATGTCCATAAGGTCATTTTAAATACAGCAATTTATTTTCTTTTAAGTTAAATTTACTTTGTTAATCAGGCCTGCAACTAGGGGAAGGAAGCTACAAGTCAGAGAATTGATGTTATCAAGCTATTGTCCTGTGTAATCAGCTTTTCTTAGTGGAAAATTCAAAACTACAGCATAACTGGCTAGCTGAATGATACTATGGAAGGACAATGAATTATAGACTCAATTCCAGATGCATTAGACACTAAGGATTGAGATTGCAAGCTCTTTGGCTCTAGCTGGACTGAGAAATTCCTCGAAATACAGTTTTGTCCTTTGTGTATGTATCTATATAATCATGTGAACAGATCCTATCATCATTGCATTGTCTTGTCTATCCTGGCATGCAATAGATTTATGAATGCCTCCAACACTACCTCGGAAAACGACCAGTTCCTGTCATGCTGCAGGCACGTGTATTGACTCGTGAGGTAAGACTGTGTATACATAGTGTATTGCTTTACGTACTCATACCAAATTAGCCAACTTAGCTGCAGACAACAGTGTTCTGGCATTTGTTTTGTGTCTCGGGTCGGAGTACACTATATAAACTTGAAAGATTCCTTACGCATTTGTCAGACTGCTCGATACCTCTTACTGTGTTGAGAGGGGGGGATGAGAAATGCGTACAGCTGTGATGACTAGACTGCATGAGCCCTGGCCGGTGTAATGAACACACAGATTATTTGTTTTAACCACTGGCCATAGATTTTTCTTCCCATGTAACTGTGTGGTTCAGCGTTATGGCTACAATCAAGCAGNAGTGATGAAACTGGTTGAGGCACAGGAGAAAAAACTAATTTAGAGCACATGGCACTGCGCCTGAACTAAATTAAGCCTGGCTGAGTGTTGTGCAGCTGTGGTCATATTGTCCAATTCTAGAGCAAACCGTATGGATACGTTCTGAGTCATGCAATGTGGGGGGCTTAACACTCTTACCATACCATATTCCTCTAAGTTCAATT
>WAAD01014391.1:2462-35220 GCA_013389945.1 Fregata magnificens
CTGTGTGAAGCCGTTAGATGCAAAAAGTGAGCAAAAGGTGATATGGGAGCAAAATTGACTAAACAGGAAGGAATGGAACAAAATTTCTATAAAAATTTTTTTAAAAGTAACTGGTGATAAAGTAGTCCTGTCTTTCTCTAAACAGGAAATACTTGTTGCCATCTACTAAACATGGTATGACCACAAACAGAAGGTGCTTATTAAAGAGGTCTTATGGTCTATTGATTTTTAAATTGGCATGTAAGAACTGCTTACGCTAAGTGAAGAGTGGATGTATGAAAAGTGATTTGTGGGGGAAAGCGTAACTATAGATAATATACCTAATATCAGATGCTGGGGACAGTTGTCTTAAAACGTTAGTAGAGGAAACTGAATCATTTTGCACAGAAGAGTTTGAGGAAACAGAACAAGGAAGAAAAGCTAGCAGTACTGCTGCTTTATATGAGCTGTATATATGTGAGCTTTACCCATACAGCAAAGAACAGTCAGTTCAGTAGACTGAGGCAGTACTCGCAGGTAAACAAAATTTAGAGATGTAGCAACTCTCTACTTCACCCCAATTTCTAGGCAGTCTTTAAATGTCAGATCCATAGGGCAGTAAAGGAACAGATAACTGAAGTTGTCTTTTTTTTTTTTTTTTTTAAGAGCATGGAGTGTGCTTTTCATCATGACTTAAAAAGGGCTATTTCTGCAATTTACTTGAATTATACTAATCCACAAGAGATATTTGCAATAATGGGACTCAGTTTGTCAGGAAGGAAAATAGCAGTGCAAGTAATAACATGGGGTGGGGTTTGGTGTTTAAACATAACTGGAAATCTGAATTTCTTTTTTTTGAAAGTGTGTTCTGGAAAAGAAGTAAAATGCAAAAACAAGCAAAATGGGAATAGATAGCAGCGGAATGAAATAGATGGGAAGAAAGGGGAAATAAGCTTGAGAAATTGCTGCTTCGTTTTTATAATCCAGATTGGAAACAAAGGGAAGAAAAAAGAGAAGTATATGTGACATCAGAAATAAATGATAGTGAATTGGTGATTGCAATTCAGTACCATTCTCCAACTAGAAAAATCATTCAACAGTTTTGTCACCACAAAACTTTTTTTTAAGGCTGCCTATGAAGGAATATTTCTCTGTACACCCTCTGGCTAGTCTCTTGATAGCGGTGCCTGAAATACATGCATGTTTTTCAAAGTATTAACATGAATAAAGTGCCTCACTGCAGGACCAAGAGGCCAACATTTTCTGCAAGGGAGTAGAGGCAGATGCTAGTCCTAAAGATATGTCTGGACATCAGAATTAATTCAAATTGCACTAAGGTGTAAATTAAAGCACAATAGCTATTTTTGAGTAACTCAGTCTCTGATATCTCTTATTTCTTAATGAAGTCCTTGTTCTTTACACTGGAGTAGATATTTAGGAATTACGTGGAGTAGATAGTTCTTTAATATTCCAAACTATATTAGTAGTAAAGTTAAGTTTCTTTACTACGATGCGTTAACCTTTATTCACTTCTAGATCAATCCATTTACTGTAAGTTTGTTCAGCAAGGTTGTCCAGATTCTCAATCCTTGTATTACTGCACTTCTAGAATGCAGACAGTTTGCTGATATCTAAGGGTATTATATTAATGTATTCTTCTGGATTAATTTCTTTCCTGATGCATCTGAAAATTAAAGGTATTGGGGTTTTTAGTGTAACAGATTAAACAAAAAGACATCTTCCACTTCCAGATTTTTTTTTTAATTGGTCATTACTTGTTTATGTGGTTTTTTAAATTAAGAATGATTTAACTCTGTTTCAGCTGGGGTATATGTTGCTCTGTCTTCAGAGTAGCATTTCACAATTTCTTCGTTTGCACTCTTTCTGGAAAGACTTCTGCTCTGAGCTGCTCCCTCACCACCTGCTGCAGGTGCAGTTTTATGCTCACAGTTTTGGAAATAGTCTTTTGAAGTCTTCAGTCCTGCCTATTTTTTTTACAATTAGTCAGATGGTGGAGATGTTCATGTAGAGATCTCTCTAGGCTGCTGCCTGTGAGAGGAGAAAGGTTGGTAGAGTGTGTTAACCTAATGTGCTTTGGTTAATTGTTCCTGAAGGCTATTAAAGGCTTGGGGTCATGAGCCTGTAATGGTAATTTTCAAGCAGTTAGAGGGTGAGGAGCAGCCTTGCATATTGCTGGCTATTCATGCAGCAGCTCTCTCTAGCTCTGCCACTGTCCTGTCCCAATCTCCCACTGCAGCTTGGCTCCTTATGAAAAATGCTGCCCTTCATTTACTAATGATCGCTTTTCCTGTTGACAGAGCCGCCTTTTGCTGTTTTTTTGGTCTTTAGCAGAAAATGGTGACGTGGCCCAGAATTTTGCTATAGAAAGTTAACATTTTTACTAGCTGCTCAGTAAGTGCCTGTTGTCATATATGTAGGGTATTAACTGGTAATAGGGTTTGCAGAATTACAGGTCCCGTTCATTAGCTTAAACAATAGTCTTAGTTACTGAAAAGCTGATTTATTCTTACATACTGTGAGCAAATTCGAAGTATATCTAAATAAAGATACAAATACATGATAGTGTACCTGATAGGCCACTATTTTGTTAATCGGGAAACAACTGTGAAACCTAAAAGATGGTTGTGATCAGGAAATAGACTGCAAAATGGTGCTTTTTTTCTTTGGCTCTATGTTGTAGACATCTCTGTGGCAGCTGTGACTGCATCCTGTAAGGAGGCTGTTTTTCAAGTGGTGTTCTATCTAGTGGAAACAACGTGATTTTTAAATTTTGATGTAATGCCATGGTTGTGGAAGCTCTAGAAATAATACATGTAAGAGTGGTTGGAGGCATTTCATTTAAAATAATTTTAAGGACGTTTTCAAATCCCTTTGTATGGCAGACTTTGAAATTGAGACATAACCATGTGAATGCGAAAAACTACACCATATTGAATGAAAATACTTAGAATGTCATCTTATTACATTTTGAGAAAACGAGTTTTCTCATACTCGGTGTACTATATCTCTTCCTTGCAGTCTTTACTAATAGCAAGATAAAAGCTATATGTTCACAAGGAGTATTAAAACTCTGAATGAAGACTGCAGAAATACAGAATCATTCAATCCTTATCTGGTACAAATTGTAGTAAAATTATGTACTACAGAAATTACATCTGCAATTATATGCTAATGTTTTTAAATAAAGGATTTCATTGGTTAAGCCTTGGAATATCTTGCAGAAATTAAATATATGCTTTGTTCAGCGTACATAAGATAAGTTTTACATCCAGTTATCTAGGCAGTTACCATCCAGCCTCTTTGGGTTAATGGCCACATGCGAGTGCAATGTTAGTCCTGCATTTCACCTGCATTTCATGTACTTGAGCAGAGCTTGGTTTGCTATTCGCAAAGGTAATTGCTGTTTTTTGACCTGGAGGAAAACGAGTTTGTCATGTTAAGTGCTCACGCAATTAGTCACTGACTGGAAGCCTCAGCAAATAGCAAAAGGCTGAATGTGCTAAAGATAGAAGAACGCATTAGCATCTTGCACTCTCTTCATCCTTTCAAAAATTACATTTCTTTGAGGCAGTCTTGAGAAGTTTGAACTGCTATGGTCCAAGCAGTGTTTATTCGGCAAATAAAGCATGAACATCTCTCCAGCCAGTCCTAACCTATACTTTGAAAACAGGTAGAGAAATGTGAATGTGTTTTATTACACCTACAGTTCTATACTAGTAGAGACCCAGATTACATCCCACTGGACTTGACAGGGGGTAGTTGATTATTTTACAATCATGATGTAAAAAAAAAAAAGGCAAATGGTCAAAACAAATGGATTCAGTGATGATAAAATTTGTGTAGTCTGATTTTGTTTTTAAAATGTTAACTTTTTAATTACCTAATACCTAGTCATCTAACTGTGTGAATGAATATAGGTCTGTAACAGTGAGCTTCCTTCAGTTAATAAACAAAAGCAATACTTCCAAATACGTACATGTGTGCTCTGGTTCTAATTTTGTACTCTGAAACATATGTTGTATATCTGTTTTTAAAAAAACGTTAAAGATATTGCACGCATGGTAGTATTTATAATGAAACCAGATTTTAGGAAATAGTAGTTCTAAAAATACCAGTCACTATGAACTAAATCCCGGGAAAGTTAACGTTGGCTCTGCTGTGGTGTCTTCTCCTCTCTCAGCCTGTCCCTCATCAGCTGGTACAGTCTGCCAGTGGCGCGTGGCATTTCTCTTCAGGTCCCCCTTCCAAAAAAAGTTCCAAAAAACATTGGAGAGCAGTGCAGGGGTGGTGGGGAGGGGAGAGGGCAAGAGGATCTACCTCACCAAGGGGAGAGCTGGAGGCAGCGGATAAGGGAATGTTAGATTTTTACGCTTGAGAAAATATTTTTTTTTTGTTGGCAGATAACCATTGAAAAAGGAGAGGGAGTTGGGATATAGAAATAAATGAGGCCCAGAAGAAGGAAATGAGAGTCATGGCAGAAAAAGTCATGCAGATCCTTAAGCACCACATGCTGACCTTGCTTTCTTAGGAGCTTGGTCGAAACCAAGAAACACTGAAAAGGTTAAAATAAAAAAGCAAACTTTTTAGGTTTGTGTTGTATGTTTCCAGACAACTACAAGTAGTCTTAAGTCTCTAGATGAATAAAATCAATCGTTTTGCATAATCATAAATTATACATACGTTTTTTAATAAGTCTATTAAAAAGGGTGAAGTGCAGTGTAATTTATGGATTAAATTTTGCCGTTGAATGTTTGTGAAGCTCGTTGTTGGGAAGCATGTTGTGTATTCTGGGAAGAAATTTGACCCAGTTGTTATAAATTCGTCTTGTACAAAGCTGATACAGTAGTGACTTAGATTTCCTGTTGGAGCATCAAATTTAAAGTTACTCTTTCCACAAAACAGGTGGAATTTCTCATTGTCACAGGCAGAGGAAGGCAAGGTCAGACATGTTTTATTACAGGAGTGTCCAAGTATAGCTGGTCAGACTAGGTGGTCTTTGTGTAGTCTTCAAGGATGGAGGGGAGATACTCATATATGCCAGTTTTACCTTAGAATGACAATATGCCTAAGCTCATTCTGCAGGTGGTGGATTTGTGGTGGAGACACTCCTGTATTTTAGCCTCCATGAGGGTAATGCCTACCTCTTGAATTAAAGCAGTCAGAATAGGAATATTGAAGGATAATCCCTTGTAAAGATCTGTAGTTCACTTTTTTATGTTTGTCCTTAAGGTCAAAAATACAGTACTAATGTCAATCCTTTAATGCTTGTCCACATCTAATCACTGCCTGTTCCTGTGTCTGTAACAGGAAGAACAAGAAACGTAACAGAAATGTGACGGTGGGTCCTGGAGGCAGTGTGTGCCCTCTCTGGTGATGGGCTTTCCCCTTGCCTGTGGTGTCCCTGGGCCAGGGCTGCTAGGATGCTTGCCTGGGAGTGCTGAGCCAAGAGACGCAAAGTCCTGCAGGAGAAATAGCTGCTCTTCCCTCTGGCTCTGGGGGCTTGGTAAAAAGTCTCCAGTGAGAGCGAGCCAGTAAGCATTGGCCAATACTGCTTTTTCTTCTCCTCTATTTTTAACAAATCCCGCCAACCTCCGACCACCTAACTTCACTGGTACCAAAATTTCTGAATTTTCAGATATTAATATCAAACCACTTGTGTGGATTTAACAAATACATAACACTGACTTGAAGTCCAGATGTGGACAGCAGCTCTTTGTATATCTGATAATTCATGTAGAAAATATTTTGTTCTTTGAGTCATAACACATGCAAATAAAGAATATAGCTTTTTTTTCTTAGCAAAGTATTTTACTTTTCAGGGTCTTTGGTTATTGGAAGTGCGTGTAGTCTAATTGATAAGTACTCCATGTGCTCCGTCTTTTTGATGTTGCTTGGTGGCAGTGGTGCCACGCACTAATAAAACTGCTCTAGGAAACAATTAAGTGGGATTACTGTGCGTGCACTTGGTGCCGTATACAATTACTGAGGTCAGTCTGAGTCACTTATGCTGAGTAATAATTGTCATTGGGCTTTTGGGTGACAAGGGGCAGGGAGATGTGCTAAGCAGGCAGACAGCATTCACAGCCCTGTCAGCTACGTCTAGGAATTGTCTTTGGCATAGTAACTCAAGGCGGATGTGCAAAACATTTTTTACGTGACTAAACCAATTTTTGCCCTGCCTGCTTATAGCCTTTCATTCTGAGCTTTTAAAAATTATTTTTGGTCTTGTTCTTGAATAACTATAAGGTGATGCCTTTTGTCAGTGGCAAAGCCATGGATTAATTTTATTTACTTTTCACAAAAAAAGGATTTATACTATCTCCTGGGGATTCACTCTTTTTTTTTTTTTTTTTCCCTTAAAAGTTTCTGCTCATCTTATTGACGATTTTTACTTGAGTTAAGTACAAGGGGAGAAAAGCGCAGGCAGCTGAGCTCTGTGCTAGACATACAAACCAAGATTCATTTGTTCTTTTCCACGCGGTGACCAAGGATAAAAGGAGTTTGCAGGGGGCGGGAGGCGTAGACTGAGAGCTCTTGCTTTTTAGTGAGAGTTGAATCCTTTTCGTCATATTCTACGAGATGTTGAGAAACCTGAAAAGTTACTCTTACTGTCAAAAAAGGATGAATTAAAAATGGGAGATGTCTTTTTTGGACTTTACAGTGGAGGAGAGGTATAAAATATAAGAAGTTCTTTTCCTTCCACTAGAAATAGGGCAGGATCAGATTCCTTCTTTAATTTGTGTCCATGAAAGACTTTTGTCTAAACAACCCTACAATTATTGTAAGTGCTTTTTAAAGGTTGAAAGGTTGTGCTCTTCTCATAAAAAGCTGTGAGAAAGTGGCAGTAGGATACGTACCCGTACCTGAGGGTGTGTTGGGTCTGCGTGTCTTATGGCAGAGGTTAGAAGTGTTCTCCGTAGCATGGACATGCTGCCTTCTGATTTGTTCTAGCTAAGTGTTATTTCAGAGCAACATCATTTCTGTAATCAGTCATTTCTCTGCTCAGCTCTTTTAACTGAGTAGTTTGCAGACAGACTTGGTGAAAATTGTGTGTGCGAGATGTAATTAGGCTTAACTTCTTGCAAACCTGGATTTTTTTAAATCATTTTGACCAGGGCAGGATGCTGCTCCAGTTCGAAAGCAGTACAGACACAAGGGTCCAGTCTGCCATGTACGCCATTAAAGTTTTTGTGCGAAACTTGTTTGAATTCTCTCGTTTTTAATTGATGTTGTTCAGGAGTGAGAGAAATGGGGATGCTTTATGGGACCCCTATGTTCAGGGGTCTTGGAGGCTGGCGTGTTGCAGGAGTATAGAAACTCAGGAAACAACAAACAGGAAAAGCAGTGCACAGTGTGGTACAGGACATATTATTTATTTTAGGCCTCCTGCAGATGAGATGGTGTTTCCTAATGCTTCCATTAAAAATTCTCTCGTGCTTTAGAATGAGAATGATATAAAAATGATATAACTAATACCTGGTGCAAAAGGGTGCTGTTTACTGCCTACCACTGTGCTCCTTAGGGAGCCATGCTCCTTGGGGAAAAGGAAAGGCTTTCAGAGCTGCTCGTGTGGCTCTTATGTTTCACACCAAGAAAAAAGCTGTGAATCCCCTAAACAAATGAAGAGCAATGAGATTTAAAAGGGACTTTTGATGCTTTAAAAAAATTCAGTACAGCCTAACAAATCCTTATTTCATCAAAGACTCTTTATTTCAACGCAGATAAGCATCTTCTAGAGGCATTGTAGATTTTCCTTGTTTCTTCAGGGTGCGTCTCTACGGATTGCCTAGTACGTTAACGTAACTGGAGCTAATAAATAAATGAAGGGTGCCAGTCTGCCCTCTCCTTCTCTCTCATGCTTTTCTGTGTCCTATCTGAGAGGCAACCTGTTACTTCAAGACTAGGTTTCACCCCCTACCCTTGCGGTGTGTGTGCTGTCTGAATGAAACGAGTGCTGAGATGTGAGCGTGGTTTGGTCCCTCCTGGAAGGGAGCACCAGGGCTGGGGGCACCTGTCAAAAACCAGGTTCTCCATGGTTTATTATTCCCTTATTCAGCATCAGCATATTATAGCAAAGTATACTTTGAGAAATAAATAATCCAATATAATACATTTATTAGCCTATTAGTTCTGTAAATATGGTATTTTACCCTTAATTTACTAAATCTTGATCTAGAGGCTTTGGTACCTAAGTCAATACATGCACTTAAGGCAACAGAGTACCTTAAAATAAGAGGCTAAGTCTGGGTCTCCAAACCAGAATACAGGAAAGCAACTTTACCTACTGATACCTAAATTTTGGCCCTAATGGAAGTGAAAAATTAAAAAAAAAAAAAAAAATTTTTGAAAAAGCTAAGCAAAATACATTCTTTTTCTATGTTTAGTTATATTTTTGCAACGTTATGTGCTATATACTATTCTAAAATAGTTTCCTAAGTGATTTGTTTTTTTCTGCTTCCCTATAGATTAAAGCAAAAAATTATGACAAAGTGGAAAAGGTGAGTCCTATCAATATATGTAATATATCTCTGTAGCAAAAACAAGTATCTTGTGATTAGGCTAAAGCAGATTGAAAAGATCTATAGCTGTCATTGAATGCGCTATTCAAAAACACAGATAAGAAGCATCGCCAAAGTCGATTTGCTGTTGCTACCAAGCTGTAATCAGTGAAGTGCACAGAGGAATTTCTCTGCTTAATCGTCTCCAGTTCCCTTGCATAGCATGGGGATGCTTTAGTCAAAAGGAACAGTAGTTTAACTTATTCTTTCTTGCAAATCTCAATCATAATTACAAAGACAATTTTAATTTGTACTGTGTAGCTTTAAAAGTAGAAACCTAATTTCTGTATCTGGAATCCTGATCACGTCTTCTTGATGTATTAAACAGTTATTTCAGCGATGCCTTATGAAGGTTTTACACATTGATTTATGGAAATGTTACCTTTCCTATGTACGAGAAACCAAGGGGAAGCTACCTAGTTACAAGTAAGTTAACAGAGTTGCTCTGAATTATTCTAGTTTTACGGTGAATCTCTTCTTGATTTTGGCTAGGGGGCAGGGGGGGAACCTGGGTGGCAAACCTGCCTGGCGATCTTCTGATAGAGTGTCGGGGGGATAATATGTGATCTGCATTTAGAAAACATTTTCTTTAAAGTTTCTTTAATTGAGCTTGCTGGCTAAAATTGCTTCCTTAGTCTGGATCCATATAACGAGGTGGGACAAGAGCAGGGGAGCAGCTGGCGTGTCCATGCCGGTTCCCTGCAGATGTGATTGGTGCTTGAGCCAGTCTGAAACACACTTCTTTCTCAGTCGGGACCTTTTGCTGTCCTCCCCCTTAGTGCCCTGTTTAGAGTCTCCACAAAATTCAGCATTGGTTCCAGCTGAGGTACTATATTTGAATAGCAATAGTAAATAGTTCAGTAATTAGAGAAAGTTTCAGAAGGCATAAAAAGGCATAAAAATCAGAGTATCATAATTTTGGGATGCATTAATCTTCATCCCTTTTCATTTAATACATTTTGCTTGTTTATAATCCTGCAGACTGAGTTTAATGCTTTTTCTTCCTGCTTGAGGTTTCAAAAAATATGAGTACCTTTCAGCATCTATAAACTGTTTCTTCCCAGCCCACCATAATTTCTTTGTATTATGACTGGCAAGATAACTAATGCATTAACAGAAAAAAAGCAGATTTTTAAAATTTATTTTTACAAGACTCTTTTGAAACAATTTTTAAAAGTACTGGTGTCCCCCCCGTCCCCCCCCCCCATCTTTTTATCTAATTTAACTTTCCTCTATTTTTCCTGCTAATACGGTCAAGGAGGTAGTAAGGTACTGAAAGACGTTTGAGTAAGGGAAACTGGGAGAAAAGTGGGAGAGACAAAAAGCTGTTTTCATTGAAACTTGACCAAGGAAATATTCTGTCAACATTTTAAATTTGGGGAAAAATACTTTGAATTTGGGGGGATAAGAAATCATGTGAAAGATTTTGGCCAGTTTCCATACAGGGGAGCTGCTCCTAATTGCCCCAGCCTTTTGGTGTTCCTGGAGAAGTATAACAAGGTTTGGGGGATTCTGGGGAGAAAAAAGAAACCACGGGTACATCTGTCAGCTAAGAAGATGTAGAGAGCAGTTGTCTTCTATCTTCTCAACTTCCAGTGCACATAGTACACATGGATTTCCATTTACTTAAGGGGAGGGGGGGAGGTGGGGTGGGTGGGTGTCTCAGGAATTGTTAGTGTACTAGATTGCCACCAATAGATTTAAGTAATTTTCTTAAAAAATAAAAGAAACAAAACCCTAAATGCAGAATTTAAAGCTATCTGAATGCCAGTTTTTACTCTCAGCTGTTGAATGATACTTTTCATACCTCAATGTTTGTTTAGAATTTGCTGCACAAAAGAATACTCTTAAATAAAGAAATTTTTAAATACTAAAGACTTGCTCTATGGTCTTTGTGGTTTGTTTTTTTCCTCAGAGAAAAAATGGCTCAGGCATATGATTTTGCTCTGGATAAGATTGGCATGGAAATCATGTCATACCAGGTATGTTTTTTTATCAAAAACCATTTTATTTCTTACTTTATAAGAAGTACAACTAAACATTGATTTCATTATATGTAATATTTTTTCTCACATAGATCTGGGTGGATTACATCAATTTTTTGAAGGGCGTGTAAGTACCTTAAAAGAATTTTTTTAAGCTCAGTTAATGTAATGTTGATGTTCATACCAGTTATGATCTGTAATAGCTGACATTAATCTCTCTCCCCACTATTTAGAGAAGCAGTAGGATCTTATGCAGAAAACCAGAGGATAACAGCTGTCCGTAGGGTTTACCAGCGTGGTTGCGTGAATCCAATGATAAACATAGAGCAGCTCTGGAGAGATTATAACAAATACGAAGAGGTAATCAAGAACATGACATTTGTTTGTGACATGAAAAAAAACCCCCAACATATAATTAAGTATGGTGCCCAAACTGTATCCACTAAATAATTACATGTGAGAGAGGTGACCGGCAGCGTAAACACATTTTGCGTGTGCAGTACATACCGAGACCTGTGACAAAATTGTACAGGTACCTGAGTGATAATTATCTTTTATTTTAAAGAGTTCCTATAGGATACATTTAACTGTCCCATTTCCCAGTTGGCCCAGTAGAATTGCTGGTGAATTAGAAATCACTGGTATCAATGATGGAGAATATATTTAATGGAAGCTAGAACAGATCAGGTGGCAATGAGGCCTTGCTTCCCCAAGGAGGCACTCCCTTCCTTTCAGTTATAGTTGAACAGAGTAAAATGGCATTCAGCCACGATGGTTTGGACTTCCTTCACAGTATTAAGTTATATGGTCTCAAGTACATATAAAATGTTCCTCACCATCCTTCACCTGAAGCCATTACAGCATCAATTCAGGTGAGTCTGCTACCACACTGTCTTCAGCAAGCGTAACCTGAACTCATTGACCTTGCACGCTAAGTTGTAGCTGCACCTTTATAGCGTATTTGTAAACACGTTTGGTAGTGGCTTGTTAACCTGTCCCCGTCAGCAGAGGTGAGAATGTAGAACTGAGGGTAGATGCCCTCGTGCTCAGCACTGTCAAGCAGGAGTGCTCATACAGCACTCTCCCGCATATTGTCCCGCATATTGCACCTGGGATTGCAGATGCCGGCGTGCTGCGAGTCAGCTGTGCACGGAGCAGGAAAGGGACAATTTCTCTTTCCTTGTTGCTAATTATGCAAGTTGTAGGATTGGTGACCTGACACCAATAGGGCCACTGTGCTTAGCCGGTGGGAGTACCTCCTGGCATCCGCAGCCACAAGAGTGTACTGTAACAGCTCATCACCCCAGCGGTATTCAGGGATACCACAGATAGCCTGCTGGCTGCCAGGGAAGATACCCAGCAACATGCCTTCTCCTGCGTAGGAAAATCCCCAGTACAACTTCCCTGCAAACCTCCTCTTCCCCTCCCACATAGCAAATGAAAGCTGTCGCTGCTGGTTCCTACTGCTTTCATTAATACCTAGGGAGACTGTCAAAACGATAGCTGAAACTTGTCCTACGTTCGTTCTGTATCTTCTTCTAGTTGAGGCAGCTCTGGCTGACACCTCTAACACAAACCAGTACCTTGGGCTGTTCAGAGTTGCTGGAAGCCGAGGGCCAGCACTCTGCTCAGACATGGGTTTCTGCACGCCCTATTCTGGCTGGGCTGGCCTCAAGGGAAAGGGCTGCTGCGTACAGGTGTCCTGGCAGGGGGAAGGAAATGCTCCTCACCAGAAGGGCTCTTCGAGAGGGAAGTGATTCCCCACGTCAGTAGCCCAACAACACAGAGATCATGTGCAGGTCTCGGTACGAAAGGTTACTGGCTGTTTGCTGCATTTAAAATACTCTCAAACTTCCCTTTAGCTCGGTTGGTAGCCACCATAGCAATATCAGCCTGTCAGTAACCAGTATCTTTAAACAAATGGTCAAAAGTGGTAACACCCCTAGCGAGAGAGACAAGTGACAATCTTTGGCTCACAGAGCCACACAGCTGCACCTCACGAGGCTGGGAGTGCATCCTGGGAGAGCATTGCTGCGTCCTCAGCCCGGTCCTGCATTAAATGGGGCATTGCTGGTTTTGTATGCGAACTGGCCCAGATAGCTATCCCAGATAGCACTCTGCAAGAGTCCAGACGGTACCTTGCTTCTGTAATGAGTCAGTACCCAGCTCAGATGCCTGTTTGGAATAGAACTGAAAGCTGTGCTCACCTTCCTCAAAGTCCTGGCAAGCCACGCCAGCAAAATCCACCCTGATACGGGCATGAACGAAAGGGCGGTTGCTTATCCTGCCATAAGAGCGGTTCTTCAAGATTTTGTTCATGCCTGGGACCCGGTGACCAGGCGTGTGTTGCTGATGTTGAGATCCGGGTTGTGCCTGGGGGCCCGGCTGCCCCAAATCCCCTGCTGCTCTTGCTCAGCAGCACGGCAGGGCCCTCTGCACGTGCATGCGGTCCTGTGACTCTCTGCAGTCACAGGTCTCAAGACTCTCTCAGCTGACAAAGGTACGTGTATGGGAGGGTGTGTGTTGAATATAACCTCTTTTAAAAGCTGTCAGTTACTTCAGGAACAGAGGAGAAGGCAGAGCTTTGAGGTCATTCTCTGTTACTACTTGTCCAAGAAAACTGAATTGCTCGTATGCTGTCTTAGTCTTCACCTGGTGAACAGCAGGCAGCAGCAAGGCAGGGAGCTGTGACTCTGACTAGGCACCGACCAGGATTTAAAAGGAAAAATGTAAATCACAAACACAGTCTTTCCACTTTCTCCCCCAGCAGGTTTATGTAAAATTCATTGTATTTTTGAAAGCTGTAAGTGATTAAAAATATACTGAGGTGCTTCAAGTCAGTTGATTTTTAGTAGTGAGTTTATTCTCTGATACATAAGTTCCTGCCCGTACATTTATTAGGAGAAATGCAGTACCTTTTGAGATCAGTACTTTAAGCTAACTTTGTCCTTCTTGCTCACTTTTGCATCCCCTTTCAGGCTCTTTTCTGTATGAAATAAGATTCGGTATTTCCAAAGTGAAATTGCACATTCCCAATTCCTTTTTTTCACCCTTCTCCAGGGCATCAATATTCACTTAGCTAAGAAGATGATTGAAGACAGGAGTAGAGATTATATGAATGCACGACGTGTAGCAAAGGTACAACCTTGTGTTGACTTTTCTTTGTTCTATTTAATTCTACAAACTAGCATTAAACTTGATTCTTATTTTCAAATAGAAGTGTGTGTTAGACTAATAAGGTTGGTATGCTAAAATATTTGTATCGGTTTTATAAAGCATAACCTAAAATAAGTGTTTAATATGTTTAAATCTGCTGTTCAGAACATTGCTTCTGTTTCAGGAATATGAGACAGTGATGAAAGGTCTGGACCGCAATGCTCCCTCTGTCCCCCCACAAAATACCCCACAAGAGGCTCAGCAGGTAGACATGTGGAAGAAGTACATCCAGTGGGAAAAGAGCAATCCTCTGCGTACAGAAGATCAAACTCTCATAACAAAAAGAGGTAATTAGATATTGTGCTAGGACATGTAGAGTTGTATTTCTTAGCTCCATTAATGACTTCCAGCATAAGTAATGATGTGATTTAGTGTTCAGGGATCATGCTGGAGCAGAAGTTGATCAAGTTTCTTGAATTGTGTGGGTGGGTTTTTTTAAACTACTCTTTGGTTTTTGCTCAAGCCAAGCTGAAAGTAATGCAGGGATTTTGGGAGACAGTGCTATAGTCGTGTGCCACTGAACTTTCATTGGAGGTCAGGAAAGGGTGGATCACAGCCTGATTTTATGGCTGATGTTCTTGAATGGGTTCTGCTTCTTCCTCTGTGGAGGAGGCAGGTTTTAGCTGCTGGTTATGATTCTTAAAGTTCCTGGCAATATAAAAGAACTGCAGTTGGGATCATTGTATTCAAAGCCAATTAGTGTTAATATTATCTGATCTATTTGCTGGTTGTTGTATTTCATACTTCCATTGTGCAAAATGGTACCATTTCTGTGATAACATACAAGGAGTATTTCTTACATTTTCCCCCCCCAGTCATGTTTGCCTATGAGCAATGCCTTTTGGTTCTGGGACATCACCCAGATATCTGGTATGAAGCTGCACAGTACCTCGAGCAATCTAGTAAACTGCTAGCTGAAAAAGGGGTAAGCAGATTGCCATTGGTTTTCTTAATTATTTCATTGCTTTGACATGGTGTACTGTTAATTTTTTCTCAAATACTTAAGAACCAAGGAGGGGGGTGTGAAAAATATTTAGCACCGTAAGTTGTGTCACGTTCAGAATTTTAAAATGGGGGCTATTTTAAGAAATAAAAATATTTGCATTTGAGATAAGAATTATGAAAAACTATTTCAGTGTTGGCCAGTTTTAGGTCTGGGGGGTGTTTTTTGGCCTGATTTTGTGATTCCTTAAGTACTGGGGAGGGTGATTATCTCTTTATTGGAGCACTGCATGGAAGTTCACTGGGACTTTTCACACACAGAAGATATTCCATAGATTGGCCTTCATTGTCACAGATGCTGAACAATTATATTATCATACTTATTTTATAACAGGACATGAACAATGCTAAACTTTTCAGTGATGAGGCTGCTAATATTTATGAAAGAGCGATCAGCACTTTATTAAAGAAGAATATGCTTCTTTATTTTGCATATGCAGATTATGAAGAGGTGAGCAAAAATAGTGATGTACTGACATCAAAACCTAAAGACATCAATAATGTCATTTATTTGAAACATACTGAATACACAGAATTCTATAGGCTTAGTTTACTGATTCTTCTAGCCTTAACCTCATTTGGTGTTTCTGAGACTGAGCTGACAAAATGGAGAGGAAAAGCCCATAGTATGAGGTACAGAATTTTTGAAAAGCTACTGTCTTTCCACTTAAATATTGAGTCTATTCTTCAAATTACTATGAAGTTGAAAGGCTGATAGATTTACGTTTACCGGAGCATCAGCTGCTTCACTTTTAAAATGGGGATAGAGAACACCTTTCCTATCTAATTCTTGAGGGTTTAGTGTTCACTGTATTTGCATGGCTGTGAGAGAAGATGGGAGGCACCCTATACTGCAGCTTTCTTGAGAAATCTCTTTACCCAGGCTACCACTATATTGCACAGCCCCCGTAATGAGTAGTGCCCCACTGATGGTTGGTTTTGCACATGAACCATCAGGAATAAAGGCCGTTTCCCACTGATCAGATGAGGACTATGGAGTCCTCTGCAGGATGTATTTTGCCCACTTATCATAACAGGGAAGAGTCTTTGCAGGAAGGTCCTGAGGACAACAGCAAAAAAACCCTTTGCCCTTAAAAGAAAAAGCCTTCTTTGGTTTTCAGGGCAGCCTCCTAAGCGTACTGGTGATTTAAATTTTTTAAGGTTGCACAGGATGTCTTGGAGGGCTGCAGCTGGCAGGGAACAGAATGGATTACTTGAAATGCATAGGATGGAGAGTGAAGAAGGTGGTTTTCCTAGCTGTCTGCATGTTACTTTTAGACAGAGGTAAAGGCAACAGTCTTCTTATCCCAAACACCTACAATGGGAGTTCTGCTGCAGTATTACTAAATTCAGAGATTCTTGAAAAGCATGTATGTAAGCACTAGTGAGAAACTAATGTGGGAAGTAAAGAAAGGGCTGCACAAGACAAAAAATGCACCTGAGTAAAGGGACTACTATACATAGTGTTCAACTGGGGAAAAAAGGAAACAGAAAAATTTTAGTTGTTTATTCAGATTGATTTTTGCATTCTCGCAGGTGATTTGTAATAGTATTACTAAGCAGTGTGTATTTCCTTTTTATTTACTTAGAGTCGAATGAAGTATGAGAAAGTACACAGCATATATAACCGACTCCTGGCTATTGAAGACATTGATCCCACTCTGGTAAGATGATCCTCAGCACTGAGTTTTTCCACATTTGCATGGATAGCCACCTGAGTACACTCAAAGAATGGGGAGGTACTTACGGGAGTTCATTGGGTCACAAGGATGATTGAGCAGGTAGAGTAGTGAGATGACAGAATTAGATTAGAATTTCAGCACGGTGGATAATTATAGCCTTTAATCCACTTAGATACACTAAGTCATGTGCACTTTTCTCCTCTCTCTTTTGGAGAATCTCTTAAAACAAGCAATGAAGATATAAGTTATTAAAGATCCTATGACGCAGCTCCTAAGAATTGGCATATATTTTGTTGGCTCAACTAAAATTTCACTTTGCCTCCCCTTAACTGATTAAAAGCACCTTGCCTTTGCCCATTGTTCTCCCTACATAGAAAAACACTGTACTGCGTAGATGCAGTTTGCAAATGAATTTGTAATGTGCCATATAAGTGTCAAAGAGTATTGCTGTACATCTGCTTAAGTTATATAGTAAACAACATTGTCTGTAGTGCCAGCTGCGCTAGTATTGAACAAATGGTTTGAGAAAGTAAACTGCCCTCAAAAAGTTATTTAGTTTGTAAATAGACACAACAAAGCATAAGAAGGAAAAAGAAGGTCTAAGGTCTAAAATTAAACAACAGGTCAGTGTCAGAGGAAAGGTATCCATTTACTGCCATGTTCTATTCTTTAAACATGGATCATAACACTTTCCAAATACACATTTTCTGAGAAACCACGCACCAGTTCTCCTGTTTGAGGAATGCTGTTATTTGTGATCTAATTCAGAGTGGAGGCAAGTTAGATCCCAAAGAAATGCGAATCACAAATTCGTCACTGAATTAAATAGCACATTCATTATTTCCCTGATGGGGTATAAATATTTGCAGGCAGGATGATTTGTATCTTGGATTGTATAATGTACAGTAAAATGCTTCATCAGGCCTTTTGACTGTTCTTTAGCCTTATGGATGTCTTAACTTTATTGGAAAGTTACCATTTTTACAATAAGCCTCTAGTTCTCTGAAGGCACCAGCTTATGTAAATTACATTCATCTACTTACCTCTCCTTCCTTGAAAATCTGTGTATTAACCATTGTCATTTCAGGGGATCAGTCTTAAGCATATTCCATTAAAAAAAAAAAAAGTATAGAAAAAGCTTTGCCTCAGTATTTATAATAAAACAACATAGAGGCACAACACAGTCTTGTTTCTATTATGACTTATTAGCTGTATTTTGTGAGTAAAGATTATTTCAGATATAGTAAAAAACTTTATTATATCCTAGTATTCTTTGTTAGCACTGATACTGTATAAATATTAATATGCACCTTAGGTTTATATCCAATATATGAAATTTGCAAGGCGAGCAGAAGGCATAAAATCTGGAAGAATGATATTTAAGAAAGCAAGAGAGGATGCCCGGACCCGCCATCACGTTTATGTTACAGCAGCTTTAATGGAGTATTATTGTAGTAAGGTAATCATATACGCTTAGTTTGATATTAAAGAAGCGTTACGAGGGTATGTAGCTCACCAAAGCTAATAACATCTTTTTTTTTTCTAAATGTTTGCAGGATAAGTCTGTGGCCTTTAAGATTTTTGAGCTAGGGCTGAAAAAATATGGGGACATTCCAGAATATGTACTGGCATATATCGACTACCTTTCTCACCTTAATGGTAAGCTTTAAGGTTTGAGAGGTCTAATGAAGCATTAATGTGACTTCTCTGTGATTTTAGGTTCAGGCTAAGTTCTTTGTATTTTAGTTTTAATTCTTCTTGAAGAGCAATGAAACCTCTTCATAAAACTCGGCATTTAATGTGGAAAAAAACCCTGCTGTTTTGTCCTTACTGAAGTTCCAGAAGTGCATTGACACTAGATCTTGATTCTACTGAATAGAGGAGAGTGAACTTTCCAAATTGCAACTCACTTGCATTGCAGTGGTTTTACAGCATCTGCTATTAACAGTGGGGAGTACGCTGAGAAATCTAAATCCCGAGGGAAAAGATCTATAGGAGGTTGAAATCAGCGTGAGAGGAGTGGTGGGTTAGTTGGTCCCTACTACAATGAATTTAAACTTATTCTCCCCAAATAGATGAGATGAGCAAGGTATAAAAGCAATATTGTGAATATTGGTCCTGCTTGGATGTTGCCGGGGAGCTGGTTTGCCATGCAAAGAGCACGGCACTGGCAAGGCACGCAGCTCCCTGCCTGTGCCAGCACTGGGGGTACAGGGGGGCAGGAGGTGGTGGTGGCGGCGGCGGAAGGCTTCTGTGTGGGATTCCATGATGCAGGAGTTAATAGCGGTGTTACAAGAAATCCGAGCTGCTGTGGGGAGCAGGGGCTCACAGAGACCTTTGTGTGGAACCGTCCTGGTCCATGTTTCATGGGGAATTAGAGAAGAGGGAGAAGAGCGGTTCATCCCAGGCTCTTCCTCTGCTCAGTCCTGTCTGCCAGATACCCATTAGATTTTCAGATTTCTTCAGGTATTGCTTCACGTATTCAATACTCTAGCTCAGTAGTTGTAGCAACAACAACACAGAGGTGTAACACAATCTGGGTTTATTTACAATTTGCAATTTATTACAAATTGCTGGCGCAATTTTGTGAGCCAGCCTTCACGCCGCTGGTGTGAGCGGTGGCTGCAGCTAGCTGTGCTGCTGGATCTTCTGAAACTCCCAGTGCGTTCTGTAGGCACCAGGCACATGAATCTCTCCTGTCAGACTACAGTACCTTTTTTTTTTTCCCCAGGCTCTGAAAGTTTGAACAGATTTAGAGCTTTTTTCCTCCTGTGAGCTGTAAATAGATCTTTTTCAAGTCAAAGTATATTTAATTTTGCAATAAATTATTTTAGGTCTACATGAATATCTGCAATGCCTTTCCATAGATTGCCATCAGAAAAAATTATCTTAAAATTTGCCAGTGTATTGCTCTGTCTTAGCAACCCCGCACTTTACTGAAAAATAAGAAAATTGATCACTGAACTCCTGTAAATGTACAATATGGTAAAATACACAGTGAGAGAGACAGGGCAGAAGCGAGCAGTTTTAAGAACAAAACCACCAACCACTCCATTCCCCCAGCTGGCGACGTACAAAGGCTGACTGCTCATTGGGAACCAGGTCTAATAATTTTGGGAGAAATTCTGAGGAATATGCAAGTATATTAATATTGCCCTAATTTAAAAGGGAGGTAATGAATTGAAAGGCCAAATCTAAAATTACCAACATATGCCATTATGATAATTAAAGAAAACAGAAAAAACCAGAGGTCCTGAAGAGATGCCAAGCAATAGCTGTGCTGTTATAAAAGAACCTGTATTAGGATCGGTTTGTTGCCATCAACAAAAATAGACTTTCAAAAAACAAATTCACAGTAGAATTTAACATTGGTAAAGTTTTACCTAGGCGTTCAGATTTTTTTTCTACTTACTGAAATTCAAATCCAGGTATCAGAATGTCAGCCTTATATTTAATTCAATGTACACATTTCTTTGAATGGACATGATTTTGAATTGTCTTTAATATATTTTACTCAGTGTGATTTTTCTTTTTTCTTTCTATTTTTAAAGAGGACAATAATACAAGAGTTTTGTTTGAACGTGTTTTAACTTCAGGGAGCCTTCCACCTGAGAAATCTGGGTATGTCTGCAAAAGCAGTTTCACTACACTAAAAAAGATACATAATCCCTTTCAACTACAAACATCCCAAAGAAATTAGAAAAATGAGCAGCAGGACAAAATTAGGTACAGACGTTCCTTCCCCTCTTCATGCTGTCTAAAATAGCAACAACTGTGGCAGATTTGTGAAAGTCCCTATCCCACTTGCAGTGAAATTCATTAATTTATTGACTTTATAACCTCATTGACGCAGGATTGTTGAGGATAGAGTGCAAAATCCTCCTGCGCAGTAACGATTCAATGGTTTGAGCAGGTGGCGTGGCTAACGAAACGTATCGCTCACCAGACAGATGCTTGAGATAGATGGGGAGAGAGGGTTGAGAACATCTTTCAGGAGCATTTTGTTAGAGGAGGTGAGTCAGGAATTTATTGAGGAGAATGCTGAACGACTCCCAGCCAACTGAAAATACAATAGGGAAAGAACCAGAAAAGACTTGGATTAACCACTCACCGCCACATTTGCATTACTACTTTTTAAATTTATTTCTCTGAAAAAATGCTTATGAAACCCTTTGCAGTCCAGGTGTTCACCATTATTATTCTGGTAAACATAGGCATCACAACTAAGAAAACAAACATCGCCCCACTGCGCACATTCATTCTGCACTTTAAATCTGATCTTTTGTGAGAAATGTTTTTATGTCCATTTTAAAAGAGAGGAAAAACTAAGAATTTAAAAGCTGAGTCGTCTTCAAAGGTGAACTCCAAAGCTGAAATGAAAGTTGAGTCAGGTCCAGAAATATGGTCCGATGTTGCTTAAGTTACATACGAGATTTTCCACAGAAATAAGCAGTGACTATATATATTTGGGGCTATGTAAAATTCTGAAGTGCTGCCTATTGTGTTACAGGGTATTGCTCTTGCCTGCTAGTCCTTGCAGATGAATAAAATCATAATCTATGTTGAAAAGTCCTTCGCATATCAGGATCAGTGAAATTCTGTGTAGTGGGATGAGTAAAGTCTATTTGTGCATCTTACATCGATGATAAAAGCTTACCTCAAAAGCTGAAGTCATTTACACCAGTAATCCTTTCCTTTCCATAACAAAATCCTTTACGATCCACTAGATTGAAAGCTTTTACAGAAATATATAAGGCACTGGGAAGGTAATGCATGTTATAGATGCATCTAAAGTAAATAAAAGAAATGGTCATGTGTTCCCAGATTACCTCCTTTGAATCTCTCCTCTCGTGTGTTTTTTAATTGGGTCGTGATCAGTAATTCTTTCTCCTTCAGCAACTGTCTATTTATCTGTTCTTTTATAGGGAAATCTGGGCTCGGTTTTTAGCTTTTGAAAGTAACATTGGTGATCTAGCTAGTATACTGAAAGTTGAAAAACGGAGGTTTACGGCATTCAAGGAAGAATACGAGGGTAAAGAAACAGCTCTGCTGGTAGACAGGTATAAGTTCATGGATTTGTACCCTTGCTCTGCTAGCGAACTGAAGGCCCTTGGTTATAAGGTAAGTGGATAAGAACACTTGATTTTACTGTTATTCTTTTCAGTCCTAGCAAACTTAAGCAATTCTTTGTTTAGGACTTGCCTTGCCCGTTTTTCCCTTGATAGAAAAGCAGGTAAAACAGGCCTGGTACGCCTCCTCCTTGTTGTCTTGGTGGGCAGCAAAGTGCCAGGCATTGTGGGCCAAGGGCAGAAAGGAGCAAGGAGCGTGACTGACAGATGCAACTTCATGCACTCATATTTCCCCTCATCTTCCCATTGAAAGGTCGATGTGTTAATGCCATCACCACTCAGCTACAGGCCTCCGCTTCACACTTAAACCTGAGCTCCTTCAAAAACCAAAATTCTTTTGGAAGTTTGTAGAATCAGGTCATCTGTATGAAAAGTCGCTGGCTGCCCTTCCGCTCCAGTTGGCAAAACTCCACTCACTTCATTGAGAACCATATCAAAACAAACATACTGCAGTCCCAATGATTGCTGCAAATGGCTGAGGAAAACTATCTATAGAGATCAGTGGCTGCCTGCTTTTTTTCAGTTGTTTATTATGGCTAGAGTGCTTTGGTGCTGCTATTCGGAATTTGAAGTCTAGGCCAGAAACCTGTATCTGGTGGTCTCCCATCTCGTTTCCGACCACATGTATTTTAACTACTATTTTAGTCATAATATTTTAGGCCATAACACTTTCAAAAACCATTGGAACAGAATAAAATGTTGATTTTATTTTCTTTTTTTAAGCATGATGTAAAATAGGCTGCCAGAGAAGCAGAAACAGCTCTGTTGGAGGAACTGCTGTTTCCCATTTGCATGAACAGGAAGAGAGCCTTCAATTCACGTCTCAAAAATAGTCCCTCAGCTTCCATTTATTTCTTAGACAGAAAAGTAATTTTTGAAAAATACGGAAGTCATCAAAGTTAGCAAAGCAGCGGAATTGTTGGTCTTCACACAGTTGTAAAATAATCTGATAGGTGGCAGTAAGAGTCACATTGAGCCACTGAATGCTTTTCTTTTAATGCAATCAGGACAAAGTTATTTTGACGTTATGGGTGTGCTTAGAAGAGAGTATGTCTTGATAAGTGCATGCGAGGTGGTGTGTACCTGGGGTGATTCAGCCCTTGGGCTGATTTCTGTTGCTTGTAACATGCCAAAATATAATCCTATTTGAACTGATGCTTTGCAAGCCTGCTGACTGCCTTATGCTTTATTTCTTTTCCGGCTAAAGCAATCTAGGGAATGAAATGAGGGAGAAGTGATAGTTGTGAAGGCCTAGTGGTCTGCACCTGTTCACCTAAATCTTTTTAACCTAAAAAAAGGAGCCACTCAAAAATGACAAATACGATCCCATTCAGTAACAAAAACAAGTGTTTCCACTCCCAGCTGGGACGCTGTAGGACTAAAATGTTTGATGAAAACATGCAAGTTTTGTGCAGATGGACTTCTAAGAGGACATCTGAAATTATAATGATGACAAAGTGAGAATAAGCAACCAGTCTAGAGAGATGTTTTGTTCTGTAATGTAAACAAGCAATGTGATCCTGCCACGTTCAGTGCTCTCTACTTGGCTTTTGCAGGATGTCTCCCGTGCCAAGCTGGCAGCTATAATTCCAGACCCTGTGGTTGCACCTTCCATTGTGCCTGTTCTCAAAGATGAAGTAGACCGAAAACCTGAATATCCAAAACCGGACACTCAACAAATGATTCCATTTCAGCCAAGACACTTAGCACGTAAGTCAGATGTTCAGTCGGAAGCGGTTATATTTCACCTGGCAGCAAGTTATTAACCTGTGTGTTTAGCAAACCTAATCACAGAGACTTTCCTAGTCTTCGGTCCCCTAAACATGTACTTAAATTTTAGGCTGTTATTTAATTGGATTACTAAAGGCATATATATTTTACTTAATGCGAAGGTCACAGGGAAATAAGTACAAGTAGTCTGGGGTCTGGTAAATGGTAATAAGCTGTTCTACACACTGCTGATAGACTTCAGATCACTGACTAAACAACATGTAATTAGTAGAGGCAAAAGTGACAGGGTAGTAATTATTTGCATCAAATAATAACGCTGCAAAAGCAATTCAAGTCTAGCTGTCTTGCACTGGCTTCATACAGTTTTTCTTCCCACAGCTCCAGGTTTACATCCCGTCCCAGGTGGTGTATTTCCTGTTCCACCAGCAGCTGTAGTTCTCATGAAGCTCCTGCCACCTCCTGTTTGTTTTCAGGTTTGTTTTAATGAATTCTGAAAATTTCAAAAAGTTGTAGAAGAGATTCTGTTTTGACAGAACTACAGTATCACTCTATTGCAAATAATCTTCTAAACTTTTTTTTTTTTTTTGGTAACAAATCAGGGTCCCTTTGTTCAAGTGGATGAGCTCATGGAGATATTTAGAAGATGCAAACTGCCAGACAGTAAGTTATGTGTTCGCTCTGGAGTCTATGATAGTGCTGCATATGACTTTGTTTTACATATGGATATTGCTCTCTAAAATCCAGACCTCATTTACGGATGTGTAATTCTTATTAAAGAGCATACTGTTGAATCGGCTACGTTTGTAGGTTAGAATCTACATCGAGATGTTTGTACATTTAACTGCGGGGAGATCAACAAAAAGTCAAAAAGCTGAAAATCACCAGCTGCTACTTCAATAACATTTTGGTGGTAACCATTAAAAGAAAGAAATGAAGATTACAATATCCTTTAAAAGAAGCAGGGCATTATTTCTAGCAGCATTGTAACTGTAACATTAAGTTACAAATTTGCAGTATGGTAAGCTCATTGGTAGGTGTAACTCTGAATGCACACTGTTGCGGTGCTTGAGAACGATTCAAGAGCAGTGTTTTCTGAGCCGCTACAAAGGCGGCAGAGTTCTGAAATATAAAAACAGGACAGATCCATACTCCAGGCTTCATGTAAACTACGGCAGATGAGAATATGCTCCTTTTCACCCCTTCTGTTAGTTTAAGGAGCAAATGATCAGAGAGAAAGCAAGCTAGGATTTAATTTCTTCTAGAGTGAAAATAAAACATCTATTTAAATTATACATGGCATTTCTGAAGCTTTCTCTGTTGATAAGCAGAAACTGACTTGCTATGCATACTTTCTGATGAATCATGAACTAGCTATACTGTCTCCCCAGTAGGCTTTCCTGTTTTATTAAGCTTGCAAATGACCTCAGTACTTGTGTAAAGGGAGGTTTCAAGCTGCAGCAGCGTTTACTTTATAATTAGTGTTTGCCATAGCTTGGAGTTTTAGGCAGTTGAGACTTAATACTCTTAGGAGAACGGGGTAGGAAAACGTTTCATGTTCCACAAATCTCCACAACATATCTATCTTGGTGTCCCTGTTTACATGCTTATTTCTGATCAGGGAATTTAGTTTCACAAATGAAATTAATCTTTTTCTCTTTCTATAGCTGTCGATGAAGCTGTACGAATAATTACCGGAGGCCTACCTGAAATAGCTGTGGAAGGCAATGGACCTGTGGAAAATAACGCTATGCTCAATAAGGCTGTTAAGAGACCACATGAAGATTCTGACGATGATGAGGAGAAAGGATCTGTAGTTCCCCCTGTACACGACATTTACAGAGCACGACAACAAAAGAGAATCCGGTGAAACAAGTTTGGAGTTCTACTGTGATAGACAAAGAAAGACTTGCATTGAGTCCATCAGTCTCTTAAAAGTCAAGCATTTAAAAGGGACAGCTGCAAACAAAAAAAATCTTGAAAATGGTTTTGTTACTGTGGTGCCTCTTCTCCCATATGGTTCTTGATCCGAAAACAGCCAGAACAACCTTAGAATGTGCTCTGAACAAGACTAGGTTTTCAAAACCAAAAGTGCAAAATGTCAAAACTGCATTTTGTTCTTCAAGGGTGTTCACATCTACCACTTGAAATCTTGTGGGTTTTCAACAGTTTTATTTTAAAAACTGGATGGCTTATACTTGTGAAGCATTTTTAATTCACATTTTCTGGAAAACAGTTGTTCTCAGTTTCTTCATGTAGTGTCCTGCCTTACTGTTCGTTTTTATTTATGGCAGAATGTATGGAATCTGTTTTGTAGTTGAAAATGGAAAAAACCATTCCTTTAAAATAAAAGGATATCCGTAACATCATGCCTCATTCTGGTTTTATTCAAACACAAGAAGTTACTTCTTAAATATTACTCAGCCACTTCAAAAGCAATGTTAATAAGACCATCACAGGAAATTGATCAGAGCATACATATTATTTTTTTTCCATTTTTTCTAGAGGATACAGTATACTTTTGCTTTTAATTCCATGACTGTTTAAAGAAGACAGCATCGTAAGACAAACTCGGTACGTATTTCTAATGTGGATTGTCCAGGAGTGCTAGCTAACACACTCTGTTCCTGGATAACTGCATTGGTCTTCCACTTAATGTACAAAGCTAAATGTTAATATATTAGCTACATAGTTTAACTTGTTATTTTCAAACAAGCAAACAAAAACACTAGATGAACTTTCAAAGCAGCTTCTATGCATACTTTAGATTTTAACTTGTAATTGACTATTCAGAATTGCACTCTGATAAGACCGTAAGAATCGCCGTGGACTACAGGAACTTCAGATACTCGGACAAGTTGAAAAACGTTCCCGCCACCAGCAGTATAGATGACTGTAGGTCAGTGCTCCTATCTACCAGAGTAAAAGGTGAAACGGCGTAGGTATAACCATATAAGTGTTCACATGGAGGTAGGGGCTGGCCTTATCATCCTAGAATTTCTTTTTTGCTTTGCCACTTAATCGTGTCGCCCTCTGTCTTTTAAAGAGGATGTCGAGAAACTATTTGTCAACCCCTATCACTAAAAAAACAACCTGGGAAAATCACTAACGTGATTTGCACTTGTGGGCGTTTATTGCAGTCTCTTTAGCTCTTTACTGTTGAAAGGCCTACAACACCCACCCACGGAGGCACTTGTTCCCACTGTGTGTACCCCCCAAAGGTGAGACTGGAGCCAGATGTGGGTACTGCACTTTTTTCTATGTGAAGCCTTAGGATCAAACCCCTACTGCAAGGAGAGACGGGACTTACTGCATCAACCCTGCGAGCAATGCGCATGCACTAGTGGCAGCACAATCCATGCTTGATGTCAGAGTAAGGAGGAGTTGGCCGTCGTGGACAGCTGGACCCTGGATTCCAGAACTGGGAGCAGCCATCTCCTAGATTAAGCAAGTACAATTTTATCTACTGATAATGCAGTCCCATTCATTCTGGCATCAGTCACATACTTTTCAAAGTCTTTCTAAATATGTTGTTTCACTATGATGTTGTTCCTCCCCACATCCTTGAGATCATCCCCTACAGCATCTGAATTTTTGTAGCATGCATAATTCACAGGGGCCTTTAAAGGCAGCTTCTAGGCAATAGTAAAATATAAAATAACAGCAGCAATTTATAACTTCTGCAACTCCCATTTAACAAAAACGAAAGCAGCTTTGTCTTGGTTATTTATTTTTTTTATATCTATAGCAATAATCCTACTGGCAGCTCTTTTGTTATGCAGACTACTGAATTAATTTTTTGGAGCTGCAGAGCTATAGGCTGTATTTTGAGGTGGATCCTGCACTAATAACAAAGTACAGTAAGCAGATGCAGCAATCTTGAAGACCTCTGTAGTATCCTTTGCTGATTCAAACGATGAAATAGACCACACCAAAAACCTACTCAGAACTCTTTTTTCTGGCTAACCAACCTACTCATTTTTGAGTTATCAAAGAAAGATTCAAAGACAGACATCCATTCTACTATCTGAGTCCATTTAGCCAAGACAACAATCACTTGTCTGAGCTGGTGATCTCTTACACGGTTTTGGTGGGGTTTTTTTCCCTTGGGGAAGGGGGTTTGTAATGAATGAGAAAATATTTGTTGTTTTATAGTTGCATAGGCTAATACGGAATAAAAGGTCTTAGTTATCCCACCTTCCTCCAAACTCAAAGTTAGTGCAGCTATAATCCACACTGACGTTGAAAGGGAAGCATCAACACTGATTCATAATCAAGTGCTTCCTTCTAGAAGTTCTACCGTTTTGGTTGACTAGTTGATTAATAAAATGAACCTGGATGTTAGCAATAAAAGGGCCCTTTTATGTATTTATTTTACCTAACTTGTTGGGGGTTTTTTTAAAGAAGACAACACATTCTATTTTGGATAGTCTAGTACTTGGGACACTTACTGTTTACAACTATGAACTTTGCTTTCATAAAATCATCAAATTTTTATTACTGTAATACAGTGTTGTGCTCAACTAGAGGAAAATTTAAAATGTACCTGCCTCCTAGCTGAGTTTGAAATTGCAATCAGGTTGTAAGATCATTGAGCTCTTCTGTGAACACTCATCTATACAACATGTAGCTAATTAAATTCAAGACCTACAAATACTTTAAGTTTCAAGAACACCTCTACAAAGTGAAAAAAATCTTCTACTGAAAATATTCCCTGTATATTCAAACTAACATTAAATCATTCACTTCTCACAGTACATTAAAATCACTTATACTTCCGATAGTGCTCTGCACTTCCTGGATATTTTTGAAGACATGATTGAATATGCAGCCATCTCCAGTTGTAGTTTTAAAAAACAAGTAAAATTTTCAGCCTAAAGTTTCACACACTTTAAATCCACCTTCTGAAAATGACAAAGATTTACTTTAAAATTAGTATTTCACATAAAAAGGAGTAAACTACTAGCAAAAAAAAAAAGGTAAGAAATGCCACTTTTATCAAAACATTTTAGCTCTGCCCTTCTGAAGTCTTTACAAGAGATAAATACAGCTGCAATCTATAAGATTGCCACCTTTGTAAGTACTGTACATAGCAGAGGACAGTTACCCAATAACCAGAAAATTTGCTACAAAAATATAGTATGTGTTTTGTAACATCTGCAGGTAAACAGCAAAAAAATGCTATTAAAAATGCAGTAAAATGCAGAAAAAACTAGTAGCCTACCATACTAACCGTAATGTTACAATAAAGTGCTGTTTGGCTTTGTTTTTTGCCTGTTAAAGTTTCTCTTATCTAGAATTTTAGCTTTCTTCTTAAGTCTTTAAAGTAAGATTTTTTTAAAGCCAAATTACCCCTTCTGGGAAGGACCATTGCTAATCTGCACTGGATTAATTAAACTAAACTCACGGTAAATTAGAGTAAAATGCCCTAAAATGAGCCACTTAAATACAAAGTTTGGTTCTTAAACTTGTCCTACCTAGCCTCAGCTCAAAAATCTAAAAATTGCAGCCAGAGAACTACCAAGACATCCCCCTCCAGGTTGCATACTTACATTAAAAATGCATCTCTCTCTCATCATTTACTTCAGAACCCCTTTTTGCATCTCATGTGTTTTCCTCATCAATCATCACTAGTGAATTAAAAGGAACCAGTATTTACATGGAAAGCTGTTTTCCTAGACAAATAGTGGTGCAATTTTTTAACATAGCTGACAATACCATATTGGTAGCATACAAACTGGTTTTATGATTCTTCTGACTTCCCTACAAGTTGGGATTCTTCCTTAGTCAGTATTTTGCCAAGGACTGCATCATAGTAAGGGCTGAAGACCATTTTGTTGTAGTTGACAAGACGAACATACTTGACAGCAATCTCTTCCAGCTCTCTTTGAATAGGGCCTAATCCTCCAGGAATAGCAGGTAATGATTTCTGGTGACTAGATGCAAGATAATTCTCCAGAAACTTTTCAATTCGAGAATCTGGAAAAATTGGACCAAGGGTTTTGGTTTGTTTTCAAAAGAGACAGTCAATTAGAAACAGTGTAATCTCATGTAAAATACAGAAAGCCTGAACACAGTAAGCAAGCAGTTGAAACGTTAAATGAGAAACCATGCATGACATGCCACCAACAGTTTTACAAAGACAGACAAGCGGGCACTTGAGCATTTTTGTCAAAGCATACCTATTAGCTTGCATATGGTGTTATCCGGATTGGCCACTGCTTGGATTTGTCCTTTAAGTCCAGTCTCCCTCTCAGCTGAGAACGGTGTAAACCCATGCTGGGAAAGGCAGCTGTTAACTTCAGCGCACACCTTTTCACCAATGGTAGCCAAAGATTCCTGCAGGTTAAAGGAGCTAGAGAACATGGAGTAGAGCATTACTTGGCTATATTAGTTATTCACTTTTTTCCCACCCTTTAAAAATAAACTATCCAATTATAGTTGCCTTATTTATCAAATGCAATGGAAGAAGCGTAATCCAGATAAAGCCAGAACTATAAAGAATAATACATTTTTTACGTGTGAAAAATAAAGTTGAGATATAAAACAAGGAGGTAGGATAGCATTAAAGATTTCCGGCCTGAACAATCCATACAAATAAGAGCTGACTTTCTGCCTAACACAGACAGCTCTAATGCAAAAAACAGTTATCAACCCATAATGTGCACAGCGATCGTTCTAAATCTGCAAGCAGCTTACCGTACCACACTCAAATTCTCAAGGGAGCCTGGCCCAAACTTGAGCATGGTTAGCTGCTTGCACTCTCATGTGCCAACCAGGCATCATGAAAAATATACTCTGAAAAAAGGAGCTTGTACATATCAGAAAGGAACAGAGCAAGAAAAGAGTTCTGTCTGAGTAAGCTGAATAAAAATTGTCAGCCTGGGCTCATAAAAAGCCCTCATCATTTCTTCTACGTATCCTGCAGTCCACAGCCAGAGAGAGGCTTAAACTGATCATTTACTAGAGTGAAAACAGAACTACACCCACCTCTGTGTGACTAGGATTATTCAATACTCACGCAAGATGCACTCCTGTAAGCAGCACCTTGACAATGGTTTTGATTTTCTCAGCAAATCCAGGCATATCAACGAGTGTCGAGCCTGCTGCGCTGAACGTGACCAGAAGGACAGTCCCAGTCAAGACGAGCTGCTCCAGCTCCAGCTGTATTTCCTGGAAGCGGGTCTGGTCCATTAGCACTGTCTGCAAAGAATGAGGAAGGCAGGACAGAATAAAGTCAGAACGCTGGGCTGTGAAGTGACATTGTGATGCCTACCTATTCACAGCAGTGAAGATAAGACAAAGACACAGAAAAGAGCAACACATGCTCAGCAGGCGAGTAACAGGAACAAAGTGAAAAGAATTAACTCCTCTTTTTCCAGCTAAGTAAGTTTCAATACTGAAAAAGAAGTACCCATTAGAAGAGCTACAAGAGCTCTCAATCAAGAGATAAATGTTTTAGTATTGTACTTTGTATTTAGTATTGTTGCAAGGCTACAAATCCAAACAGCTTCTGTTATATCCCAGAAATAGAAAAGTAGAGCAAGCACAGAAATCAATTTTTCTGTTAAATACCTACTTCTGGAAAAGGCCGGTTTGCATGATCCCACTTTAGGAGCTTCAGATAGGCCTGATTTTGTACAGCAGTGGAGCACAAGGCAGAAGCTCCACCAGTGGCACCATCATCGCTACAGTGGGGAGGCAACATTTTACATCTCAGCTTTGCAAGATCATCTGCTGCTTCTTGCAACCACCTTGTGACAAGGTCTAAAGAATCTGGAAGAGCAGGGCGGGGGGGGAAATCATGTTAAGAAAACTCCTTTTCAAAGGTAGATTTTTCCACTAATAATTTCCAAATAATCCCATTAGTTACTATTACTAATTAGTTACTATTACTAATACCCATGATATCAGTTATTGACATGCATTTCATTTATTGCATTAAACAGAACATCTAAACCAAAATTAAAACCACACAGCTACAGGAAATTGGAGGTTAGATGATGCCAGCTAATTATGCCCTACACTGTATTGAAATGAAACTAAGCTCCAGTGTACTAAGTGCAGAACGGTTATTCCAGCAGATTTTTTTCAAACCACAGTTTTGGGGCACAAGCTGTCATTTACCATATGAATTCTAGAACTTACAAAAAAATCTGATTTCTTTTCATGATCTACAAGCAAAGACACGCAGTTTACTGGGAGGTCAGAGGGGAAGAAAGAAAGGAACAAAGTCATACTTGGCTGTTTCTCAAGAAACTCCTGAAACTTCTTTCTTTCATATTCAGCAGACTGCTGCATTAATTTTGGCCTAATACTACTGACAGCGAAGTTTGCCATATCCATTTTCATTAGGTCTAATACAGAGAAAATTGCTCTAAACAAACAAACAGAAAAAGTTATTCAAGGCTGCAGATGTTTAAGAGGTACTATTTACAAGATTTATTACAGATTGTCTAAGGAAAGAGCAAAAACATGCATGGGAAACATTAACAGGATGCTTAACAATATAAGAGCATGAGACAGAGAGAAAGCTTGAGCAGGCATGTACATGCATGCATGTGCCTCTTCCAAGTAGGAAATAAAACTTGCTCTCCTGTAAAAAAGCCTCCATGGAATTAACTTTACTAGCTCCATAGATTATATTTCCCAGGATATGCAGTATCGTACATTGAATACCTAAAAAGACATCTGGGTTTCCAAGCTTGCATACTATCTCTGTTGGCAGCCCATAAAGCCAGCCACAGTGCGAAGTGAATAATCAGACCCAAGGGGGGAAAAAAAAAAAAAAAAAGAAAAGGCAAAGAAGGAAAAAACCCAAAAAAAACAAAACCAAAAAACCCATACAAAAAAAAAACCCACAAAGAAAAACACCTTAATTTCAAAGCAACCTAATTCCTGCTAGCAATATTTCTGCCAAGTCAATACTGAACTCTTGGAAGCTTATCAAATTAGAAAACAACAAGGTTAATGAAATTTCTTCTAACTATCGAGACCTTGAGCTGTTCAACTGAGAACACGGTAACAAAGCAGAAGCCTCTGTGCTCCAGATGCGGTATGTACACTCCCTTTAGAACTGAAAGGATATTATACAGGGAGTGGGGTGGAGGGTAAAGAGACCTCAAATTGGGGTGAAAGGAAGAACCGGTTGGAGAACAATAATACCTTTTTACTATGCTCGTGCTTGGTTTTTTTCCCCTTCTGCTGTCAACATTAAATTCTGGTACAAACTGATCATTCACCTGCTATCTTAAGGCTTATATGCATTTGGCATTTAAGAAAATGTCCTTCAGTGACATGCAGGAGCCAGACAAATACTCCAATTCACCAGAACAAAAACGGTCCTTGTTAAAGACTTCTGGAGCATCTCTCCCCTTCCGCACCCACAACTATCCCCCTTTCCCTATCACTCTTTTTTTCTACAAAGATTTGCAGGTTGCCCTGCTGGAAAACGCCCC
>WAAD01014391.1:35255-46817 GCA_013389945.1 Fregata magnificens
CCCCCACCCCCCCAATTATTTAAGAGGCTCTCAACATGACTAATAAATACCATTTCACTACCTGAACAGAGGAACTATTTCATTAATATCTTTCAGTTTCTTAATTTCTTCATCTCGAGCTGGAGCACAGAGAGTCCCCATCATCCCAATAACAAATTCAACCAACTTAGAAATGTCAAGGGCCCCATTCTCTGCTTCCTGTTTTATCAAATCCAGATCAAGAACTTCTGTAATCTGGCTTCTCAGTCTAGTATGACCAGGCAACAAGAAAGACAGGAGATTCTGAAATGGAAAGTTTTTAACAGTGCATTAGTTCTACATATCAAAGACTACAAGGACCAAAACAGTTATTGAACCACTTTTTATTTAAACTAATTGCCCTTTACAAGTGGAATATCTTTTTTTTTTTTTTTTTTAACCAACTATTCACCAACTCCAAGTGTTTCACCTCACTCTGTACGATACTGAAGTTACTAAGCGGTAAATACTCTGTAGTACAGATCGTACTTAAGACTATTGTACTTGGTTTTGTCAGCCCAGTGTTGGGATATCTCATTGATTCCGTAACTAATACCACTGTCATAAAATGAAGGAAGCTTGGAATTATGAAACTAGTATTACTTACCTTTTATTCCTCTTACACGGTTTTGCATTTTTTTTGACATTCAAATTTCTCCTCTGGAGTTATACAACTTATATATGTTCACAGACAATGACATAGTAATGAAAAAGATCAAGAGAGTCCTCTATGAAAAGCCAAACTTCAACCACTTTTGCTCATTCATATCAATGCAGCTACACAAATTCAATAAGTTACCTTGATATCACATCATCTTACCTCTTTAATTTCTCCCAATAGTTTAATTGCATGGTCATATGTTGGTGGATCTTCCTTTAGCTGAGCTTCCAGACAATCCCAGAAAGCTTTATGCACAATATCTCTTACTTTTTTTTCTAAGCTGTAGGTAAATATGACCAGTTAAAAAGAATGATACTTGCCTCTGCACCACCTTACATAGATAACCTGCAGCTCCTGAAGAACAGCATGTAATAATACATTCATTATTACATTATATTCATACAGTGATTAGCAGAGAAGAGATCTGTAATTTTAAGTTACTCAGAAAAGCAAGAAAAACTGGACACGGGATTTGGAATGGCTTCTATCCTAATAAAGGGTTTGCACAAGCAAAGGTGGCTACAAATTAAAATCCTTGAAAGTATCTATCATATGCTACCTCTAAAGTAAACAACTGGAAGAAAAAAAAAAGTCACAAAAATCACAGCTTGTCTTCAAAAGACCAGTATTCATGTTCCTTTCAAAAGCCTCACTAACGAAATGCAATGCTTCTAAGTAAAATTCATTAAGTAAACCTAACAGAAATGAAGTAACTTCCCTGACACAAACACTTCTGTATTTCAACACATAAATATTACAACTACTCTGAGATAAAGGCCCAGTTCAGTTTGTGTAAAAGAATAAATGAATTCCACTGCTTCAGTACCAATCCCTAATTCAAAATACTGAAAGTTATTCCTCTTCAGCAGATAGGCTCCTGTTCACACCAGGCTTAACTTCAACACCAAAGAAGTAAAATGCTTACACGTACACGCGCACACACAAAGAACGCCCACAACAAACACCAGATTCCCAAGGCTCTGACTCCATGTGCAGCTGAGGTTGAGGCAGCGCCCAGAGGCACCTATGCCCTGTGGCCCTCTAAAACCAGCCAATACGTGCTCTACTGGCAGTGCATACAACTGCAAATACAGTCACAACTGCTTCCTCCTCCAACAGCTTGTCTACACGTACATTCAAGCTGCAGGGGACTCTAAGCTATACACACACACACACACAAAACATTTAATCCAAGGAAGGTTCCAGAGTCCCCCTTCAAATAAATCTGAAGGACTGTTCTTTCTTTTCTAGTTGGTAAATAGTTGACACAAAACCCTCACAAAAGCCAAATACAGGGATCTTGTACTAAAGGAGGCCTGGCCCATCACAAAGCTCAGGCGCTCCTGAGCAAGGTGACCTCTGCAGTACATCTGTTTCTGTTACCAGGTGAAGAGATGCAAATCAGCCACTCTGGTGAGCAACCACAGCCACTGCTCAGCATCAGTGAGCAAAAGCACCCAGCTTCCCAAAGTACAGCATAGGTCCCCAGCTCTTTCCTTCCTTTTTCTTTTTTTTTTTTTTTTTTTTTTTTTTTTGAAGGGGGTGGGAAAAGAAGAAAGGATGGAAAAAAGAAAACATGCTAAAATCCTTCTTCCCTGAAAAAGGATGAGATCAATTTTATGGCACTGAGGCACACCAGAAAAGCTATCCACTATCACAGCACATTTTCACATGAGAAGTCCGCATGAAGGAACATGGAGCAGAAGCAGACACTGAATAGAACAGCGCTCTCTTAACTGTGGGACTTTAGATGAAGCACTTATTCTCAGCTATCAACTGCCGAGCAGAAAACACCTGACGGAAGTTCCCCCAAAAGATGCTGGGACAGAGAAGATAATGTAGAATGGGAAGAATGAGCTTTGCATGTCTCAAGGGTACTTTCCAAATGCTTGCTCCAGAGGCAGCATTTGTGCAGGCTAGAGACAGGTCCCAGTTCATGGGACCACACATGAATTGCACGCGACCTGCAAGTAAGGTAACAAAGGAGGACTGGACCACGCTGCCTGGGTCTACCGAGCAAACAAGGCAGACACTGAAAGATGGTGCTGAGAAGACAGATCAAATCATTGCTTGAGCTCTAAAGTATATGAGTCTTGACGGACAACAGAGATGTCTGTTGTCATGTGCTAACTCAGTTAAATGTTGTTTGTCCTCAGCATTTAAGGGGGCCACGATTCCATTTCCTACCAACTCAGAGGCTGAGACAAGCGAACAAAGTATAGCAGAGACCCTCATCCGCTCCATTCAACCCTTACTCAAAGGCAATTCCTGCTGGGACCACAAGGTTCAGTGTATTTAATAGCACGAGCACATTTTCTTTGTTTATTATTGTTTAGCAGTTCACAGCCATTAATAAAACACCACTGGTATAATATGCTGGTGTCAAGAGCTGGAAAGACAGGAATAGTCCAGGTGAGAAGGGAAGATGAGACTGTTCCCATTACTGCCTTTTCAATCAATCAGGGATGATTCTAGTTCCAAGCAACATCCTCTCATTACTAACACTAACAGGAACCACTGTCACCTTGTCTTGGTGGAGATGGACATCAGACCTTTTGTCTCCGTATGACCACTTTCTATAGAGGACAACCAGTGCCAGTGTTCTAAGAGCCATCCGTAGCATATTCTCCTGCAGCACCTGTGAAGGTAATGTGGTCTGGGGTCTCTCTCAAACATAGGTACCTACAGACAACACCAGTTCCAATGTGGACCAAATTTCTTCCATGAAATAGGCACTCATCTTTCACAAATGAACCCAGGAAACACATTGTCAGCCACATCTCTCTCTGTGTGAAAGAAGAAGGAACAGCAGATGAAGCATCTGTCGATAGGACTGGGTCAGCTATGCGGGCCAATATGCGACCAGACATCAAGGCCTCTTCTGTTCTCCCTCTCCCCTCTCAGCAGGGGATAGAATTACTGTAGGTCAGAAAGAAAAGGAAAGACTTCAAACTTAAAAGGAGAAAGGACTAACCTAACAAAACATAGGAATCTCTTTCCAAAACAATCCCTGTAGAAACAGACACCAGGCTCAGAAAAAGCTAAAATGATCAGTTTCATCTTACTCCCACAAGCAGCAAAAGCTTAAAAGATGCTAAGAGCACCACCTGCATCTGCAGTTAGACTTGGGTATTCAGAAGACTGCAGTCTCAAGCTCCTGGGACAAGGGGACACCAACAGAAACCACACCACACTGGGATTCGCACCACACATGCCCAAACAATTACTCCAGGAGGTTCAGCTTTAATGCACACACATTTCTGAGGAGGCAGAACTGCACGCTTACATTCTTCTTCTTATGCTCTTTCCTATCTCATGTCAGGCACTGCCAGACAAGATACTAGCAAGAGCCTTTACCTGATCCACTAGAGCTGTTCTGCAGTTCTACAAATGCAAATTTAATTTATGTATCTGTTTGGTAACAATCTTACCTGTGTTCTGGTAATTCAGCTGGTTTTATCTGGAAGTCTCCATTAACAACAATTTCGTGTGCTAATGCCATGTTGGTTACTCCCTTAGCTGTTTCCATGAGCTCTTCTATTGACACAGGCCGAGGAGGACTAGCTGCAACATAAATTAAACTGTCAGACAGTTATCTAAAAAAGTCTGTGGAAAAAAGTCTGCTAATATTTTTGGACCCTTTCCACCTTCTTGACAGTACAAAGGGACAAAAGACAGTATCATCTGAAGATTCTTCTCTCCTTCCCTTCCTCTTCCCAGCTGGTGGATGACAAACGGTTGGAGTATTACAGGAAACAAAGGAGTGAACCCAAGTTGATATTCTGGGCTCAGTATGTCAATTGCTCCCAAGTTCCATCAAGCTCTTTTAAAAAACAAAAACAAACCTCACACCCAAAACTCCACTTCTTTAGCATTGCTTAATATCATCTTTCTCCATACTGTAGGAAGAAATCGTTAAAAATACTAGTATTTTCACTGCACTGTTTCCCCAATTATTGTGCAGATGTTGCCATTTCAATTTTATATTTTTCAAGGAAGTGACTTCATCTCTAAAGCAGTCGGCAAACAAACCACCATTAACATTAAGCACTAATATACTAGTAGCTAATTATTCTCACTACTTCCAATGCAACTGGCACTTCTCCAAACTCTTTTTCCCCAGAGGCCATCGTCCAAGTGACAAAGGACATCAAGACCTAGTCCCAGCTCCAATGCCTAAGACTTATTCCTCTAGCAGGCATTTGGGACTGAAAAGGATGAACAAGCAGCTTCAAAATGGGCCCTGAGGCATACAAACAAGGAGGAAGTGCCAAACCTGAAAAAACAGGCCAGTTTTCATCAGGCAGGAGAGAAAGGTAGTGACTGACTGTAGAAATCTAGAAGGTAGAAGAGGGACAGGGACAATTTCAGAAAACTTAATTTGCTTCCTGGATGCAGTGGGAATTACAGCTCCTAATTGTTCTGGACTACATAACATCCTCCTGGGACACTACTGGCATTGCTGCAGTGCAGGAAGTGTCACAGCCCTAAAAACAACTCAACATAAAGGCAGAGAAGGTGCCAAGGGTGTAGGCCATGCTGGTTAGGAGAGTAATCCCATCCCCACTGAAGCCAACTGAAACCTGTTGCCACTGATTCTTTAGAATCATAGAATCATTAAGGCTGGAAAAGACCTCTAAGATCATCAAGTCCAACCGTCAACCCAACACCACCAGGCCTCCTAAACCATGTCCTGAAGTGCCACGTCTACACCTTTTTTGAACGCCTCCAGGGATGGTGACTCCACCACCTCTCTGGGCAGCCTGTTCCAATGTTTAACCACTCTTTCAGTACAGAAATTCTTCCTGATATCCAATCTAAACCTCCCCTGACGCAACTTGAGGCCATTTCCTCTTGTCCTATCACTAGTTACTTGGGAGAAGAGTCCAACACCCACTTCCCTACAACCTCCTTTCAGGTAGCTGTAGAGAGCGATAAGGTCTCCCCTCAGCCTCCTCTTCTCCAAACTAAACAATCCCAGTTCCCTCAGCCGCTCCTCATAAGACTTGTTCTCTAGACCCTTCACCAGCTTCGTTGCCCTTCTCTGGACACGCTCCAGCACCTCAATGTCTTTCTTGTACTGAGGGGCCCAAAACTGAACACAGTACTCGAGGTGCGGCCTCACCGGTGCCGAGTACAGGGGCACGATCACTTCCCTACTCCTGCTGGTCACACTATTCCTGATTCAAGCCAGGATGCTGTTGGCCTTCTTGGCCACCTGGGCACACTGCCGGCTCATGTCCAGCTGGTTGTCAACCAGCACCCCCAGGTCCTTTTCCCCCAGGCAGCTTTCCAGCCACTCTTCCCCCAGCCTGTAGCGTTGCATGGGGTTGTTGTGACCAAAGTGCAGGACCCGACTCTTTGTGGTAAAGATTCCTCCTAGCTGTGCTAGCATCAGTGCAAGCAGTGCATATGGGTGCCCTGCAATGCCTTGCCAAAAGTCAGGAGAAGCACCACAGCTCTTTCCTGGTCCAGGTATTTGAGAAAAAGAAGGCGGCTAGATCATTAGGGTCCTCAGGTGAGGCAGACAAGAATGGCAAGGTTCATCGCGGCTCCTCCAGAAAAAATCTAGTGGAGCGGAAGCGGGGAAAAGAGCCACAACAGAATTTCCCTGACGGATCGATTACTCTCTGTAGTTCATTCACTTCAACTACAGTCCAGGCATAGGAGCGACATATTAATTCTCAAAATGAAAGAAACCAAACAGAGATCTTCATAGGCTGGGTTCACAGAGATATGTTTTAGGCGAACTGGCATGTCTGCCTCATTTGATAATCCAGTTTGATTGGACTTAAGCTAGTAACATAGAAAAGGTCCTTCAAAAGTAACTGTCTATCACTTGTCTGCCATTCAAAGCTGTTCCAAGTATATACAGTATGGTTCCAATGTGCTAATTTTTCATTAATATCTTGCTCTTTTCGTGCAGCGCTCTTAAACCCTTATTTCCTTCTGCTTGGAGCTTAATCTTGCACAGTGACTCTGGGAACACAGCAAGGATTGATATTCTGAGAACTAGCAAGACAACAAAGTTCACAGCTGAATGAGAGTGCTCTTGTCCAACTGCCAAATGACTTCACTGTAGCAGTGAATGCACTAAAAGCTAAGACACTTTCATTTACCAAAGAATGCTCTTAAATCATGTTACTTCATTCTCATATTACATCTGCTCCCTTACAAGAGGGGAGGGCTTGAGACCAACAACTTCTTTGTGGTACAATGCAGTGCAAGACTGTGCTATGCATTTTACTTTCACATGTTCATAGCCTCTCTCCATACATACACCGTGCTTCCTATCAGGCAACCAGCAAAACGCAAGAGCACAAACTCCCTCAGAACATCTCCTTTGTGTAACATGACACTAAACCTCAAGTAATAATGAACACTATTAAAAAAAAGAAAGAATGCAACATATAAAATGTTACATGCTGAGACACTCTCTACAGAAATTTGCAACTAGTTATCTGAGCAATTCTGCCTCTTTGAATTGAATCCCTGGGACCAGAAAACTTCCCCTTGTTTTTATCTATAGATCTGCCAGAAATAATTGGTAGCCATATCGCATCCAGCTTCTCATGTTAAAAGCAGAATGACAAAGAAAAAGATGCCCTAGGAATAAACTTAAAATATGCAATACTGCTTGACACTAGAATTAGTATTAGGATTAAATATACAGCTTTCCATCTGCATTGGGAGGGGGGTGACAGGACATTACTTTGTTGTTAACAGCCTTCCTTGCCCTGCAGTAGAAACAGAGGCTGCAACAATCCAGAAGGTTCAGCTGATAATGCAAACAGCAGCAACAGTTTAGCTAGAATATACTGGAGTAGCGCTTATCCTTTCCGTTGAGTGCAGACACGCAAAGGTATCTAAGATATATGTGGCTCAGAGCAACATGGTTATTGTGAAAAATTAAGTACTAAAACAAAATGGGGAGAACGGTGTTACAGTTTCAAAGCAAGTGATCAGGAGTCACACAATATTTAATTGCAAAACAGTCAAAACTTGCACAGAGTGCTATAAAATGCCATGACTGTCACCACCAAAAAAACCCCCAGGATTTACTTTTTTTTTTTTTAATAAAGCAGTTTTGCTTACACTTCGGTGTATCATCTCTGTGTGACCCTGGAGCATTCTGTCGTATTCTTTTTCTGATAGACTGATCCGGGTTGTCCAAGCTCTCTTCTTGACCATCCTCCAAACCACTCAACTTTTCTTCACTTGAATGTGGCTTGTCAGGATTCTGAGACATTTTCAGTAGGTTCTTTTCAGAAAAAGAAAAAAGGATGAAAAAGGGAATGAATAAGCATTTTCTGACATGGCTGAGTGGGAAAATATCACCAGGAGTTCTCCTGATTGAGGAAAAAATAAGAATAAAATGAATCTTATGAGGAATTATATGATGTCATTCCCATAATGGTAGGGGACCTGGACTCCATGACTCACTTCCCATCTTACACAAAACGGGATGCTTTCAACACAGCTACCACTTACTTAATCTCCATTCCTAGTAAATTCTCAAAAATCTGAAACCGTTCCCTTGCCATAACGCATACAGATGAGAAAGAAAAATATATTTAATTTTCTTTCTTAGCATTGCTTATGAGAGAGCAATGAAAAACACTTTCAGAATAGTACTACAAGCACGTTTTACAAAAAGATTATAACGAGACATTTCCCCACGACATAATGATAAAGCTTTCTGAACGTAACGTACTCCTGAACTGTGATCTGCCCCAACTGCTCAGAACTTTCACTCTGAGCCATCCAAATGCATTAAGAAGCAGGAAAAGGACTAGAGATAAATTAATATAAAATTCTACTCCCATATTTTCATTCCATGCAAGAGTCATGATTTATGCATACAATATGAGGCTTTTAAAAAAAAATTAAGACAGTAAAAGCACAGTTACAGTATTTAAAATATTAATTTCTTAAACATTAGATATTAAATAATATTTATGTTACATCATAGATACCTGCAGCATACCTAAAGTTACACTGAAAAAAATGACCATTAGAAAAGAATGTCTCACCATTCATTATCTTCACTTATTTCATATTCAGATTTCCCTCTGAAGAATGTAATTTGCACATCTTACCATTGAAAACCCTCTACCATACAGGAAGCTACTGTTCAGGCTTCAATTTTACAAAAAAATCTATCAGAAACCATATGATGTCTCTAACTCAATTAAATAACCTGAATGTTCTGTGAAGTGGGAAGTCAGGCAGAGTCTGCCTTTCAAAAAAAAAAAAAAAAAAAAAAAAAAANCTCCTGGAAAAACACCAACTTCCTCTTTCACCTAGTGACCTGCCATCCCCCCTTTCAAAATTTGAAGGAAACAAGCTCTCAGCTAGAGATACAGCCTCCGGAGGCACCTCACAGCAACTAGGAAAACACACTTGCAGCATCAAAGACTACACTGAGGAGATGCAGCATAAGCAAGCAACAGTGTAGAAATATAAAATGCAGCACTGAGATTTTTTTATTTTCATACAACAGCTGTAATAACTAACCCTAGTCCATCAGAGCTTAAATTGATTGCGCCAATGTGATTCCACCAGACAGCTGGAAAGCTCAGTGCATATAAGAAATGGTTTTGTTCTACAGCAATGACTCAGGATCAGCTAGATGCACAAGATACACAACACCATACAACACTTGTCCACAGCACTGTATGATTTCTATTTTAGAAAAGAAAACAAAGCATAAAAAGCATGGGATAAATTACATGGGAAAACTAAGACATCAGTGCAGGTATTGTTAGACCCATATATTAGCCCCCACCTCTAGCGGGAACAGAGTCACTGATGCCCCAGCCCCAAACACTTGATCATTTCCCTCTTCACAGACACAGACAATCCCAGCTGGGACAAGAAAGTGGTAGTCTGAGCAGAGCTGCAGTCATATTGCCACCCTTTTAACTAAGGCACAGATAGCCTCCAGCTAGGTGTAACGCGAGGCATCCAAACCAGCATGCAAGCGTGAAACCAGTGGGAAACCACTGGTGGGAAACCAGAGATGTGCTCCAGGAGAAGTGCATCTCTGGTCTAGCGGACAAAAGGTCTGTTACTGCAAACACTCTAGCAGCAAGAGGACGAGTAGGTCTGTTAATAAAGAAGCAGTTAATAGAGAGATCATAGCAACAGTTGCAATAGAAATTATAAAGACTGGTTAAGCAGAGAAGGGAAACGTGTTGTTGAATTTGGCTAGAATAAAAGCATTATCATAAAGGCTTCCACATTCATTCAACCAGACTAGACGGTTGTTCTTCCTATCCATTCTCTTCCACAAAGCATCCTCCTGAAGTCAAAATCTGAAGCACAAAGATGACTCAACTAAGATCCACTTAGGTCTTTAATGCACATGACACTTCATAGTGCCTTACAATCTCACTGCACTTTATCCTCAATACCCTTACAAAAGTAGAGAAATATTATATCTTACTTACAGAGAAGAAACCGAGGTATGAGTTAAGTTGCTTGAGGACACACAGAAGATAAATGACAGGGCCAAGACGATAACCAGTCTCATGATTACTAGCCCCAGCTTTGCCCACCAGGCCATCATTCCTACCACACAGACTACATCCTAAAGCATTGCTTTCCATAAAACGGCAGCTCAAGAGCTACAGTCTCAAAATGAACCATTTCATTTAAATACAATTTGTTAAAAAAAAAAAAAAAAGTCCTATTTCAGCTGTGGAAAGCGGGTACAAGAACTCCTGGGCCATTCTACGAAATGACTGTTCAGCAGATGAGGTAAACAGGCACACTTGTTGGTTTAGTTGTTTAGTTTGCAATAGTCTACTCTTTTCTGCTGGATTACCGCTATTATTTGCCAGAACACATCTAGAACAAATCCTCTTTCCACTGGGTAAATAAGCTTGACAATACCTCTTCCAAAAGCGTGATCATCACCTTTCCTTTCACAGAAACAATTCTGACTCTTAATAGAACAAAGCCTACTTCTTGGCACTTTCCTTCAATTTATTTTTAATAAAAACAGAAGTGCAAGAGAAAACCCAACAAATTAAAATTTAAACAAAATATTTTCCACAGGTTCTTTTCACGAAAGGTCCTCAAATCATTTGACGCGCACCAGCATTAAATAAACCTCACTGCGCTTCTATGGAATACACACAAGACTAAAGCAGGTCCTCCTAACTTCAGGAGTGGCCTCGCTGCTCTGTATGAGATAAGACTCGCCAATTCCCCTTACCTGCAGGTCAAACACACAAGCCCAGAAGGCCACCTTTCTTCAAGCTCCGTTCCAATGCCGAACTGTCTCCTCTTCCCTCCACCTGCCACATCAAAACCTACCTTCCCTTGTAATCCACTAAAAGGCAAAACCTCAGCTCTGCGTGGTGAAGCTACAGCCTGTCCCTCTCACAAATTAAAAGGGGTGCTTGGGAAATCCTACTGTTCTCCCCATCTGCAACCTGCCCTGTGTAAGGCTCTGAAAGCCCCGGTCCATCAGCAGGGTCTACCAAAAGAGAGCATACAAGGTATCGTAACAAAAATACCACACCACATAGCGGCGATGTTACTATTCCACCCCCTCACCCTCCCCAGCACTGGGCACCAATTTTCCTGCAACACTTTCACGTGGATTCAGAAGTTTCACGGCGCTTTCCCTGCACTGCCCAGCCGGGGTGGTGGCGGCAGCTCCAGGCACAGATGCCACAGGGGCTCCAAAAATGGGCCACATGGAAAACGAGCCCCTGCGGCGCAGCCGGGGGGGTGGGGTGGGGGGGGTGGTTTTCCAGACACCGAGGGGGCAAGGCACGGGGAGAAAAGGGGATGTAACAGCCTCCTTCGGCCAGCACGGAATCCCAGCCGCCTTCCCCAGCAAACGGGTCCCGGGGCAGGGCTGCCCGGGC
>WAAD01014392.1:11694-22160 GCA_013389945.1 Fregata magnificens
GCGAGCCAGGGAACTACAGGCTGGTCAGCCTTACCTCGATCCCTGAGAAAGTGATGGAGCAACTTATGCTGGAAACCATTTCCAGACACATGAAGGATGGGAAGGTGATCGTGAGTAGATAGCATGGATTTATGAAGGGGAAATTATGCTTAACCAACCTGAGAGCCTTCCACAGTGAGATTACTTACTCAGTAAGCAAGGAGAGAGGTGTGGATGTTGTTTACCTCAACATTAGCAAGGCGTTTGACATGGTTTCCCATAAATCCTCATACACAAGCTGACAAAGTATGGGTTAGGTAAGCAGACAGTGAGGTGGACTGAAAACTGGCTTAGGGCTCACTGTGTCATCAGTGGCCCAAAGTCGAGCTGGAGGCCAGTCAGTAGTGGTGTACCCCAGGGGTGGATACTTGTGCCAATAGTGTTTAACCTTTTCACTCATGACCTGGATGATGGGTCAGAGCGCACCCTCAGGAAGTTTGCAGGTGATACAAAGCTGGGAGGAGTGGCTGATAGACTAGATGGGTGTGCTGCTGTTCAGAGGGAGCTCAACAGGCTGAAGAAATGGGCAGACAGGAATCTCATGAAGTTCCATGAAGGTAAATGCACAGTCCTGCCCCTGGGGAGGAACAAGCCAGGCACCCATACACCCTAGAGGCTGAGTGGCTGGAAAGCAGCTTTGCTGAGCAGGACCTTGGGGCCTTTCCTGGTGGACACCAAGCTGACCGTGAGCCAACAATGCACAGCGAAAAAAGGTCAATGGTATGCTGGGGTGTGTTAGGAAGAGCATTGCCAGCAGGCTGAGGGAGGTGATCCTTACTCAGCCCTGGTGAGACAGGTGAGCAGAAAAGTTTTTTAAATTTCTCCGCCCTATAGATGCTGCCACATAATTAATGTCCTCTCAGTTTGAAGTCATAGCATAAAATGCATAAAAGATTGTTACTGAATTAGTGTCTTGATATACACACAGGAGCTTTGGTGAAAAAATGCCATGTGTCTTGTACTTAAACTTGTATTAAAAAAAAAAAAAGATAAAAAGAGTTAAAGAAAAGGTTATTTTCACTGAGACTTTGGGAGTTAGATATGGATACAATTTACTCAGCTCACTACTGGGAATGAGCTATTTATTAATCTCCTAGAGGCAGATTAAATGCCTGCTGCATAGCTCACCATTTAGAATGCATACAGTTCTTTTCAGCTACAGGTACTATGACCATGACCCAGGACCATAAGGATGAACTGTTAAAAGAAGGAACGATTGATGAGATTCTCAGACAGAAACAGGTAATCTGGAGATCCTTCAATAGAAAAGGAAAAGAACAGCATGCTGGAGAGAGGGCTTTTATGACAGGCATCTCCTGGGGGACATAACAAAAACCTGTAAACTTTACCATGTTATCTTACAAAATCACTACCAAGGAATAAAACTATCCCCCTGCCCTGAGTGAAAGCGAATTTAAAGCAATGTGTTTATTCAGTCTGCAGCTTTTTTCCATTGTTCATTAAAATATGTTATTGTAGCACAAGTGGAATTCAGGAGGTGATCTCTTTGGCTGATGGTTTGATTGGTGAGAATATTAGACTTCAACTTTATCTCAGCAAATAATGGGCTCTCTCTGGAATAGCTGAAACTTCAACAGGAAGGAAGAGACATTAGTGGGAATTTCCCCTAGATAACAGTCCTTGGTTTATAGAAATCCTGTCCCATTATCTCTAAATATTATACAGACATAAATATACAGAGCAACAGCATTTACTGTGCTGAATTTGGAAACACAGTGCTATCTGCAAGAATCTTCAATATTTTTGTTTTACATACCTCTTTATACTCAAAATGACAATCATAGATTTGCAGAAATTGAGTGACAAAACTTCTATTTTAACAGTCTCAACACATTTTTTAATTCTTTGTCTACTCCAATTCTATAAAGTGAAGCATATAGTCCTCTTCTTTTTCAGAAAACTTTTCTAAGAGAGCAGAACAACTATAAATCCAGACCCCACTGTTTTTTATTATTTTCTGTAAAAGGCTAGATTACTGTCTGGCTAGGATTCCTATCTGTAGTCAACTGTACTTTTCTCTCTTTGATCAGGACTAGCTTACAACATACCAGATGGAGGAAATTATCAATATGTAGTTTATAACTACATTACATGTAGAATGTGAGGGAAATATATACATGGATATTTTATGTAAATGTTTTCTGAAATTTCTGTACCATAAAGCACATTATTAGTTCTGTATTAGTCCTGTTTTTGTTCTATGTTGAATCTCCTTCTATGTATTTTTCACGGTAGAGGTTGCATATGACACTGCAGCTTGAAACCTGAGGAGAAAAAACATTGCAGAAAATACAAATACTTTTCCCTGTTATTTCCTTTATTGGTGAATACTACAAAAGTAAAATGCTCCGCACAAGGTCAGTATTAGCTATGTTTCACTATTTTTTATCACAATTTTCTCCTTGTAAGTACATTAAAAAAATGTAAAATAAGGAAGTTAATCAGTTCTCCATTGGGAAATGAAAATTTGCTGACAGATCCAAAGTACATTTGCTTTTATTGTAAGAATTTATACTATGAAGCAATTCTGACTTAAAAGGATGCTTGTCATCCTTAGATGTTTTCTTTACTTGTTATAAATTGCTATTTAAACAGGGATGGTATGCTGATATTACCATTTATCTTATTATACACTTCATTTAAGATAATGCGTATGAGAGCCTGTCAGGCAGTCCCTATTCAGGGAAAACTCCTGTTTGGCAGGGACAGGACTACAAGACAGTTAGAGATTCATTGCGTAAAGCAGACTGAAGTTTCACATTTGAGATGCAATCCAGCAATGGGCCTCAGTAAAGTGTTCTGATGATTTTACACTCATTGTACAGTGTTTCCTTTTTATTTCTACAAGCTTCTAAAGTTCAGAAGTTTATTTCTAAAATTTGTTAATGTTGCAAAAGGAGGGATACTATTAAAACCCGTGACTTCTAAAAAGCTGGAAAAATACTTTTAAGAATATCTGTCACCGTAGTGGTGAGTGAATGAGATCAGTAGTCCAGCTTTCCATGCTGCCTGTGCACATCTCTCATTGTTGGTCCATTGGGGCAGGAAGGAAGTGCCTGGGTTCAGTTCTTAGTGTTCTGTAAAGCTTCTATGAGAGCTTTGTTGTATTCTGTGACCAGCTTTCTCACGTTCTTCATTACTGGCTGGTAGTCACTCTCCTGACTTTTTGTTGCTATGACTGATTAAAAGAATTAAGGAAACAAACTGCCAGTATAAATATTAGCATAATTAGAGATCATAAGGGAACCACAATACAGTAAGTTTCCTTCTGTGGAAACTGTCAAGGGTTGCAAATAATGGAAAAAACTCAAATGGGGTCTAAAAGATTTACACCAATTTACTAGCTGCTACCTCATGCGAAGCATGGGAAAAAACCATAGACTACATGCCTGAGTCAGTTTTGTTTTCATATATATAGGCAACAGGTCCCTCGTGGAAGGCTCTGCCCATTGTTACATTGCAAACAAAACCATTTCAAGGCATTCAACTATTTACAGCCATACAGTCTGGCACTTTAGAACTCCAGCTACAAATGTCCCAGTCCAAGAAAGCAGGACCTTTCCTTCCACTAGCCCAAGTAGGCATAAAACTCTGTTAGAAGGGTCTGCACTTGGATAGGTAATACATTGTAGCAAGTTAGGAGGTGCTTTTAATATCCTTATCAATGTTTTCTTTTGGTTTGTTTTAAGAGTTTTTGCTGTTAGAAAAAATAGGATCCAAGATTCTTGCCTTAATAAAATATTCCTGTAGAGCCTTCTTCATAGAGGGCATGGCTCCAATTACATTACATTGTCCAAGACATTTTTCAGATTTTTTCCCAAGAATTAGAGCACTTACCAGATACGAGAAATGGGATATTTAGTGTATGAAAAAGATAACGCCATATGCAGATCCTACATTATTATTTATTTTTCCCTGATGGCTAGGCTATTACAGAATTGCCTGAAATATATTCTTGTGCCATTTTCTGAGACAGGTAGCAGTGTCCGTTGTCCAACACAGAACGCTGGATGATATGGTCTAGTTTTGCTGTTACTTTTACCAATTACATTTGTACTATGATCATATAACAGTGATTCTGTGCATCTTTGAGACTTCAGATTTTTTGTTTCATAAATCCTTTTAAAGAAGTGAATTTATTGCAGTGAATTCAAAGTCTGTAGAATACAAAATAAAAGTGCAGCTTTGTCCTACTCAGATCTCTACAGTAACTATGAAGAATAGTACAAGATAATAAGAACCATCAATTCTAATTAAAAAAACCTTCAGTGCTTTTGCTAATTTTAAAAACTACCTTATGAAAGTCACTTGCAGCAAATAAGATTTTGCTGATGTTTTTGAAGGTCTTATATGATTAGTGGAATGTAACTCTTTAATTAGCATCACATAATGAGAGAGCTACAATGCACTTCCCCCATCTCAGCCCATTTTGCAGCTAAAGCATCTCCTTGTCATATCTTACCACATTTATCTGATTTTTTCCCTCTAATACGCAATTCCTGGTTTATTTGATAAGAAATACCTTAAATGCATACAACTTCTTGTTTGCTTTTTCACCATTGGTATTTATGGTGTTTTAAAACTGCAAAATACCAAGCAAAGTCACCATGCTACACAGATTTTCAAACAATGCTACACTGGCTGGATAATTACAGATAAGACTGGACAGATATGAAGATGATCTTCATATGAAACCTAATGGCAAAACTGACCCAACAGGAAAAACTCCAGACTGCAAGACAAATCTTATGCTTTAAGACCCAGTAAAATTTATTCAGACAACACATGCAAGTTTTGCTATTATAATACCTATCACCTAACCAGACATTTGCAAAGCATCGCCTTTCCCCTCCTCCCCTGTCTCCTGCTACCCATTCCGTCCTGTCTTATTCTGCTGGAGGAAACAGACTTCTTCCTCAATTAATACATTGCATGAATTTCACTGTATTTCTTAAAGAAAAGGATACATTCCTTCATCATAAAGTTATTTTGCTCATGGTGCTGCCACTTCCTCTCCAAATTTGTAAGCTGAAAACACAAAAAGAGCCAAATATGAAAACGATAATTACTACATATGTACTTTACACAAAGAATCTCCCAAAAATGTTGTATCAATACCTTGTACTTTATCACCTGATAGGATCAAAGTTATTTCACAAAAACCCCACAGAACTGAGAAACAATGGCAAAATGATCTTTTAAACTGCCAACGATTAACCTGTATATAATTTAGCACTTCATACATCTATTTACATAAAAGCACTGCATGCAACTGCAGTGGTAGATGGAAAAAATCAGATTGAGAATTCAAGACTTGTCATATAAGGAAATGTGTAAGCAAGTCAGAAGTAAAAAGGTGAACACTGCAGGGAGATCCTAATTCTCATTATACTTCATATCATTTAAATGATCTCTTCTTAAAATCAGTAAGATCTAAAATCACCAAAGATACAATATTTCCTGACACTGTCTTGGACTTTGAGCTATACAGAAGAAACTTCCTTACTTCCATAGTTAAGTTTCCTGTCTGATGCCAGAAGCTGTGATAAGAACAGAGCTGCAGCGAGAAGATTGTAGGATTGTGGGTTAAGTGCTGGCACTTCTTCAATACTTTCAGCATCAACAGGAAACTAATGTGGACATTATATCGATGGCTGCTTCCTTACAATACAATTTTATAATATTTGTTCTTCTGATGCTAGTGTTCAAAGTTCTGCATTTCAAGATATGCAGATGTTATTTTTAAATGCAAACACTGAAAATCATTCTGACACTAAACTTTCAGTGGAAACTAAGATAATACATTAGGAAAACATTGCAACATTTTACTTCAAGGTTTATTCTTAAGCTAGGAGATACAAACACTGTTGCTATATTACTCAAAATAATTCTTACAGTGAAGAATTTGTCTAGTGTACTGGTTCACAGCAAACATGGCAGTCATTTATTTCCAAGATACGACATTCCTTACCAATTATAATTTTTATTGCCCCCTTTGTAGATGTTGTTACATGCAATACAGCCAGTAAAGGAGCCTAGGTTTAAAATACTGTCTGATATATACCAAAGGAAATATTCAGTGCATTTTAATAGTAACTCCTTGAATGCCACAACTCATACGGTCAACTGCTTGCAAAATCGCCCAAACCCTCAAGATACGTAAACACTATTCGTACTTCAAAATGCTTGATGCATGTCAACTAATCAGCTATTTTAAGATATACCTTTATTCACCCTCTTGATGTTTACACTCATGACGTAAAGAGCAAAGAAACAAATCCTTTTTGCACACATTCAAATAGAACTGCCACAGCTTAATGAACTGAAGAAATGCGGTACAACTACTATTTTATATGAAATTTTTAGCATCATTATGCAAGTATCTTAACACTGGCTGGATACCCATTTCTGATTTACTTCATCTCTAGGAATAAGAATCTGATCCTGGCATAAAAAATATACAGTCTCTGAAGTCTTGCGGACTTTGGCATGCAGCTTTGGGGATTTATATCATCACCCTAGAGTTAGCCCACAATGACCATATGCTATGAGTGTATACGTGTATCTCCTCATTTAGAACTATGCCCTCTCATCCGCTCCATAAAGTTCACTCCAGAAGAAAGTTAACTTAAACGTGTACAAATATCACCTTTAGCTTTTAACTGTATTAGAAAAAAGTAACAGTTCTGAAGGACAAAGATCTCAACAACCTGAAACAATAAAAATCAGTGAAATGCAGACAAAATAATCAATTTCCATTTTTCAGCTTATTTTGAGGTTACCCATTTTTTTCTGTGCATTCAGACCTATATGCCAGTAAAGTTCTGTTGCCAAAATGACAGCAATTTATTGTTGTTTATAACGGAAGAATCAAAACTGCTCAAGAGTTTATAAACATCTTCTTTCCTGATTCACTTTTGAAATGTAAACGTAAATATACTCATGTAACAAAATTCCTTGGGTTTAAAGAAGTCTGAAGAAACCCTAAAACTTCAGTGGTCTTCAAGGAGCAGAAGGACTGGAAAAAGGGAAATGGAATTAATAGCACAGTTTGCAAGAAAAAACAAAAACTTACCACCATAACTTTAAAAGCAAAAGGCATTTTATCTCATTTGTAGTAACTTTTTTCCCCTGTAGTTTCTTTCTAAGTCGGTCCTCAAAACTCCTCAAGCAAAGGAAGGGCAAAAGGGAAGAGTTCTGAGCAAGATTAGTACAAACTCTTAAACAAAGGATTCGCACAATTTTTAAGCTCAGACAGACCTCTGCCTAGTAACTTTGAAATCCAAAGCTTGCAATAAATTTATTGGCAAGATATTAGCTTTTGTCTGAAAACAGAAAATATGGCTATGCATTCACAACACTTAACTTTGAAAATGTCCTGAGAAGGAATGAACTGATTCCGTCCATACAATGCTTGATGTGTGTGAGAAAACAGAAACTGCGATAGAAACAACTGAAGAGATAATATGTAGCTTGAGCTATACCTGAGAATGTGTCTCATTCTCTTGCAGCTCTCTCTTTAGTGTCTCATACTCTGTATTCAAGTGTTCCATTATTTTCTTGAAAGCATGGCTATGTTTTGTTAATTTTTCTTTGTCATCCTGGAGTCTCTATTTGGAAAAAAAACCCAACACAAACCAATTTATGGATGAGTTCATTTGCTGTGGGCTACAGAAAAATTATTTTAATTCAGCTTTCAAGATGCTACTTTTTCCTTTCAGAACAAGATCATATGCATAAAGAACTCATAAGTCTTTTCTCTAGCAATGCACGCTCTATCCTAAAGATAATATTCAACAGTTATGACCAAGTTGTAGGCTTAGACCATACTACATCAGCACAAGTGGGAACGCTGATGTTAAAAATTTGCAGGAAATGCGAATTGGGAAGTGCACTAGATGGAGTTTGTCTTAGAGCAAATACACGCAGGACAGATTTTTCTTTTTGCTTGGGTTCTGTGGTTAGATTGCTAAAATGAAACTTATGGTAGTCATAAGTTACAGCAGAAAAGTTCAGATGAATCACTAAAACAAATGGGAAATTTTGTAGAAAGAAGTTACCAAAAGGTATCCAGCTGATAGCCTGCTACATTTACCCAGTTAATAAGTCACATATATAAGCAGAGAAGCATTTGGATTCATTTGCACTGGTGTGCAAACCCAGTTTTCAGCTATCAGTCATGATTCCCAGTCATAGACCTGGATCCCCCTCCACTAGGTGCTCAAAACCACACAAATTCTGTATAATCCAAGGTTTCATTCTTTTCATTACCTTTTTCTTCTCTTCTCCTGATGCTTTCAGAGCTGGCAGATTATTATAGACCTCCAACTCCGTTTTTGTTTGTTCAATTTTGTCTTTAAGAGAAGCCAGTTCACCGACCATCTTGCCCTCCAAGAGTTCCATCTTCTGTAGGTCCATCTGCAGTTTTTGACTCTCTAGATCACCAGATACACAATCTCTAACAGTACTTGTTATTTCATAATACATTGCCTGGTATATAAAGGTTTAAGCTATACTTAAGCAATACAAACAGCTCCTGCATATCTTTCTGATTTTGATATTCATGGGAATGTTAATGTGAATGAAAGAAAAAAATGTGATCTTCACAATCATCCTGTAAGTCACAATCCTATATTACAATTACTGTATTATGCTCCGTACATAAGAAGTAATGAAAACGTGGTGATTTTCTATATCACAGTATGGTATTTCTATTATTAAAGTTGTTTATAGCATCAGTCAATTTCAAGTCTTAAAGCAGTGGTGATACCTTACAAAAAGTTGATTGCAATGATGCAGATAATTAAAAAAAATTATTTGTGTTAGTTTTTTAGCATCACGTTGTTTTTATTTATGGTGCTTGTATATGATAAGACTTAGTTTTATGAGAGTAAATAGCCAAATTTGCTTCAAACATTCCCTCTGTAGAGGAAAACACTTCCATATCTCCACACAATAAGAACTGTCATAAATTACAAAATGAGCATGTGTTACAACATACAGCGTTTACTTCTGACAACCCATTAAAAAGAAACAACAGAGATACAGGTAATTAAAGGAGTTAGATGTATGGATTCTTACATGAAGAGAGATGTAAAAACTGAAACTGTTCAGACATGAGATGCTTAACAGAGGACACAATGAAGATGCACAACATAAAAAATATACTTTGATTCAGTTTTGGGAATAAGCTATCCACCCTGAGTGTGGAAGGACTAGATGTGGATAGACTTGTTTTGGATGGTTTTCTGGCCTGCAGCCTTGTCACTGTATTTTCTTCATGTTCCTGAACATTTAAACACATGGCTACATAATCTTATGTTTCAGAGCTGTGTCTAAATCAGAAGAATGATACAAATAATGCAGGTTTTTTTTCTACATTCTGAAATACCAGCCAAAGTGGGCTATTGGGAGGGATGAGACAGCACAAAGAAACTTCTCTCGGCACAGACCGTATATTTTGCTCACACACTCAGATTTGTGCTGATCACCTGGAAAAAGGGTAGGAAATTTTCCCAGCTTAACCAAGGCAGTATAGATCTTTATGGCAGAAGGGAGTGGATATGCATATGTGACAGAAGGAGAGTTCACCTTTCCCAAAACTGTGGGTATGGTTTCCTTAGTGGAATTATTTGAGAAAATCTCACCTGATCAAAAACCTGTCATAGCAAGATTTTGGTATTCATCTCTTCTCTTGTGTATTTATGCCATATACTCATTTTTTGGAGTGAAATACTGGCTTTAAACAACATTTCTGGCTTATTACAGAGTGCTTTAGTGATTTCTTTAGGAACCTCAAAACGAAAAAAAGACAAGCCAAGATTTTTGTGTACTTCCATAAGGTAAGACTGAAAGGCTTCTGTGTGTGCAAAGAGCATTTATATAAATACAAAAAAATTCCATACTGGTAAAAAGAAGGATTTAAAAATAAAAGGTTTGGAACTACATTGCATGTCTGTGATTCAATGTTTATGCTGCCTTGCACCCAAAAGGGCTTAAGAAAACACTTTCCCTGTGTCTAGAGTATTTCACATTCTTGTTTTTGTGACGTGAATCACATGCGAAAATGTGAATTCATTTCACAACCACAACTGCCCATAGTTTCACTTTGAAGTTCCTGGTATTGGTCAATGTCAGATCCTAAAGAACAACTGAACACACCACAGCTCTACTTCTCTTGTTCCTATGGCACTGTGGTTTAAAGACAGACAAATGCCTAAGGACCTCAATAAATGAGGGCTTTAACACTAAAAACAGTAAAAAAACAGAACTATAGAATAAAAATAATTCAAATTGGAGAGAAACAGAAGAAAACAATTTTAGATTTTCTTAAGGATTTATTTAGGCCTGATCACAGCATTTTCACTCTTTATAGAATCATAGAATCAAAGAATCATAGAATCATT
>WAAD01014394.1:0-57779 GCA_013389945.1 Fregata magnificens
AGTTTACATGCAGTAAGCATTATGCCAAGTTCTCTTTTCATGATTTGTTGCAGGGGTGGGGCCTTGTTTTATGATTTACGGTGGTATTTGTTGTGATATATAGAGCTGAAGAAAGAAAAATAGAAAGAAATGTTATGTAACAAGTAATGTGAGAAAAATGTTCTTTATAGACAATTAATCAACAGTGACTTACAAGAGGGCAGTCTGATTTTTAAATTCAGCATCTTAAACAACTGTTAATTTTCTCTTTTTCATGAGGAAAAAAGTATTCTAGACAAAAGTTTTGTTTTCTTTTTATACAGTTTTTTTTACTTTAATACATTTATTGATATATTATTTAATGTCATTTCTAGGTTGACCGCCAATCCCAGTTTATTCAGGGCTACCGAGTAATGTATCGCCAAACGTCTGGCCTACCTTCTCCAGCTGTATGGCAGAATTTGGAGGTCAAAGTCCCAACTGAGCGCAGTGCTGTCCTCGTCAGCTTGAAAAAGGGGGTCACTTATGAAATTAAAGTTCGCCCTTATTTCAATGAATTCCAAGGAATGGACAGTGAGTCAAAGTCTGCTCGTACCACAGAGGAAGGTTAGTAAAATGGTCAGAAAAGCAACAGGCTTCCATACCTAGCACTGGAGGTGAAATCAAAAGTAACCATCTTGGTTATCGTGTGTATGCGTATGTTCAGCTCTATTTCTTCCACGTGGTTTCTGTTTGTTAGATACAGGGTTGGAATTATAATTTGATATAATATTCAGTTTTGTGCTGTAAGTATTCCATGAAAAAGCACTGGGCTAGTCCTATATTCTTCTGGCTGATACGTCCTTCTAATGTACAGGTGGCTTTGGGTCTTCCAAAAAGCGTGCACTGCAGCCATTCTTTTACAACCAGTGTTGCTGCAATAAAAGACTTTGGTTTGCACTTTGAAAATAAAGCTAATAAATGAAACCTTTTACAGATGAGTGTTTATATTAAGCACATCCTTCTGAATGGGTAATAATGTAGATGAACAGTCTGGTTGGGAAATGGGGACTAGTGAAGGACAGATATTTAACTAGTCTGAAGGAACTCCAGTCTCAAGGGCATGCCACTTTATTGTTTCTGTTAGCGCACTGTTCGTGAAACTGCCCTATTTAGTCCTTTGGAGGATTTTCTTAAGTACCTTTCAAGCCTCTGTGAAACATGCAGGATGCAGACATAGTAAACAGTTTACACCACTGACATGCACAAGCATTTATATCTATAGCATGTAGCGAGGTATATAGTTTTGCTAAAACATGTGCACTCCAGGACTGCTTTTTTATTGAAAAGTAAAGGGGTGATAAAGGTGAGATAGAAGTAATTTTTATCTTTTTCTCTTAGAAATGTACAAGAAACCTATCTTTCTACCTATCTAATGCAACCTTTGGCTGGAGAATCTGTCCTGTAAAAGTAGAAGGATGATTATAACAAGGAGGGTTCATTTTCTCTCTGTTTCATTGATTCCTTTCAAAGCAAGGGAAAGAAATACTGGTGAAGTTTCAAAATGCTCATATGGTTTTGGTGTGTTTTGAGTGCACTCTTTCCTTCCTAGTGAAGATGCATCTTAATCATTTACAGTAGTCTCCTGAGGTTTAATTTAGTACTGATTGCCAAATACTTTTTAATTCTAGAATGGACTTGCTTATTACTCACCTTTCTCTTTGATTTGTTATGATTATTGCTCAACAAGTAAGTAATCCTGAAGATAACTTGGTTGCCGTTTGTACTTTACAGATGAGGAAATTTAGTGTCCTGCAACACGTAGAAGAGTGTGTAGGAAGGCATCGTTCAAGTTTGATTTAGAATTTGGGACTTTACGGTTCCCATTTCTTTGTTCAGACTATAAAGCCTAAATCAGTCAGTAAAGAATATCTTTGCAGCAGCCTGAACAAAGCTTTAAAAAGAAAAGAAAACTGAAAAAAGCTTTCTATAGGTGAAATTGCTTTTCTGGAGTTAAAATGTAGGATTTTGTCTCCTCACTAGCAGATTTTCTTCTTGTCCAATTTCAGTTGATTTTTCTTGTTTATTTAGTTCATCTAACTGTCTCTTGCTAAAGGTAAATTAAGAACTACCGAAAAAGAGAGAAAATTTTGTACCTCCTGTCTATTTCTATAAAATACTTGAGGAATGACATTTTCTTTTATAAATCTCAGCTCCCAGCAGTGCCTGTCAGGTAATTTCCTACTTTAAAGGCCGCTTTGTTCACATGGAATAACTTTCCACATAGTGAAGATTTAAAAAAATTTCTTGCCTACAGATATGTATAACGCACAGCCTAGGATCCGCTTTGTAGATTAATATAACCTTCAAGGAGCCTGTTTACAAGTATCTCTCTCAAAAAAACATCAGGCTATAACACGTAGTATTATCACCAGATAAATGTCAGCCCCTGTAAATGATTCTTCTTTTTGCTTGGGTGAAAAAGTTAAGTACTTCCACGAGAAAATTAAGACCTTCAGTAGATGGAGTTCTACAGATATTTCCTTTAATTCCTCACATTATCTTTGTAATTATATTGGTGATCATATATTTCAAAAATAACATCAACTAAATGTTTAATGACAGTGGTTTGCTTCTCATCCGACGAAGAAAGATGGCAGTCTATTTAAAGGTATCCCACTTGCTGTGTTGCCTGTGATTCCATTTCCAAAATGAGCTTTTTTAGACTTGACTTTTAAAAAATGTCAGCTATACTATTTTTAGAAAATAATTTGGAACAGTGATACGCGCGTTGGAAGTTTTTTGGAACATCAAAGCAAATAGCCCTGGTAAAGGCAAAGTATGACCAAAAGGTAGTGGCACCTTTCTGCTGGATTGATTTTTACATGCAATGCTACTTCTGAGGCCTACCTCCAAAAATCAATTTTGCTGCAGTTAGACTTTTCCTCTAGATCAGACATTTGTCACAGTTCAGTATCCATCCATCTCCTGCCTCTTTGGCCTTGTGAAGGTAACAAATGGAATTCTGTTTGGTTGCATCTGGAAAAGATGAGCAGCGATTTGGGTTCTTTCATATCTGTAAGAAGAAGCTGAGCACTGGAATAATTGACCTGTCAAGAAGCAGACAAGTTGTTCTCCACAAGCCAGCAGCAAGGGAAATGAGAAAACGGTTTTAAAAATGTTATTTTTCGATGTGGTCTATTTAATAACTGCAGCAGTGTCAGACAAGTGGCTTAATTTATATCATGGTGCCAGCTTACAGAGTGATATTATCAGAGAGAGGAAGCAGAACTGTTATATACATATATGTGTATACACATAGAAAAAGGAGCTAAATAAAATATTTTATTTTGTAATTTTCACTATTTCTTTCACACTTGCTCTAAAGATAGATGATTTTTTTTTTCCAATTACATCCGCTGTTTTAAATCTCTTTTGGAATAACTTTGTGGAGTAGTATTTTTCCTGCATATTGTTTGTCACCACAAAAATATGACAGTTGGTAATGGAAGTCTCCTTAGTTTTTATCAGCTGCTGTCTGTCAATTCCTTCTTGCATTAGTGCAGCACTTAAAATGATACTTTCAGCTGCATTCATCAACTGCAATTTTAATTTTTTTTCAAACTTACCAAACAACCTCCAAAAAAAGAAGACACATACCCTGGTAGAATATTAACTAGAATATTCATGCAGTTTAAATGCAAAGGCAAATGAATACAGTATGTTTTTCTTTAAATGGTAGAGTACGGTATTCATTTTACATTTCTTTAGCATTTACTCTTCTCTCTCTGTGTTTCCAGGTACGTGTATATAAGAAATTATATTTCTGAATGCCCTTTGTGTTTGAGGATGAAAGCAGATACATTTCAGCAAGTTGTTCCATTGTACTTAAAACCAAAAATGAGTCATACAGTCTTAAGCTTTGCCATTTTTATGATTATTATTTTCATGTAAAATGTTGTTCTAATTAATCCAACACACATACATTTATTCATGGTTTTGTTGTTATTGAATAACTTGAAGACTTTTTAAATGCTAATTTTTTTACTGTGTGGCAAATTATGTCACTTGCAATAAAATATACAATGCAACTATTAACTTCACCAATTTTATGCTTTGCACGATTGCAAGGAGTAGCCCAAGGCCACCTTTCCGTGCTTCACTTGAGCTGGCTAAGAGTCAAATTGTCCACAATACAGCTCCATTTCTCCTCTCCAGTACACTGTTTCTCTGCGTCACTCAAGGTCACAGCGACTCTACCAAGCACTATTTGCTTTGCAGCTGAACCAGCATCTGAAAATGTAGTTGTCAAAATATGCAGCCTCACAGAACAGTAATACATGTGTAATTTTTCCTTTAAAATATTTTTTTTCTGATGTAACCTGTGCGGTCCCTTGTCCCCATCTCTGATACCCTAGTTTTAAGTTGTGTGATTCCTGCAACAGGCTACTCCAACTCTTCTGGGTTATCAGGGTAAGGATTTGAGCTCAGCTCCTTGAGCCTGTGCCAGGCCAAGTGCTGAGGAGCGTCTGAGGTGGTTATATAGCTAGTCTCAAAGAGGCCACGGGGAACAATAAGGAAGTCTGAATTGACTCAGGAAACTTGAATACTCCTGATATCTGTGGCTGTGTTTAGTTGTGTTAAACCTGCCAGACTTTAATGCAAAGATGCCAGTGGCTCTCTGCTTTTCCGAGAAGTGTGGTCCAAGGACGTTCACGCAGTGAAGAATATCTGTTAACGGTAAGACTAGAGTCCTGTTGCCATAGAGCTTAGCATTGGAGGAGTCCTCTCTGGAGAGGAATACTCTAGACCAGGGGACTGAAGTCAGGGAGCCGTGACACATGAAGTGGGATGCCCAAAACCAGAGCTATCTAGATTTGAAATTGGGGCAGGGGGTTGTGATAAATATTTTAGGTTCTGGTACAACATCTACTGTAAGTCTTCAAAATAAGTTTCCATATTTCATATTAAATGTTTTAAGATCATATGAAAGGCAGTGACAAATACATGGAAGAAAAATTCCGTAAGGAGTTATTAAACACAAAGACATAGCCCTGGAACAGAAAGTGTCTAAGCAAGAGGCTTCTGTGAATTGGAAAACTGTCCTGGAGAGGTATCACTATATGCTCACTTTATTAGTTCACAGTTTCCTAGCCTCTTTCTGGTAGTTTTGTTGAAGACTAGGTAGACGGGCTGGGATAAATGGACTAGATGGATGCTAGGACCAGGTCAGCACAGCTGTTATAAATAATTTTTTTCCCCAGGGACTATACCTTAATATAATGCACTTGATTTTGGTGACTTTGCTTGCCACTGTGGTGGAGTTTCAACACTTGCCTAAAAGTAAGGGAGGGGAGAGGCCGGACCGCAAGAAGTTTTAAGTGGCTGAGGAGGGACATATGCCACAGCCCTCTGCCATGGCAGCTATAGCTGTGGTGGGAGAGCCCCTGCATGGAAATGCAGCAGATGCTCACAGAGGGGACTTTTCTGTAGCGGAGCTGCTGCGCCACTTCCCAGACAACATGTCCTGAGCCAACAAAAGCACCCTGCTGCTGGTGTAGCTGCAAGAGGGGCTTTGCCAGCATAGCTCTGATCACTAACAGCTATGATTTTTTTTTTTTTCACACTTCTAGTCGATGTAGCAGGCCTGGCAAGCAATTGTCTTGTAGATATGGCCTTGATATGCAGTGACCAGCCAAACAGCTGTGAATGGTTGAACTGAACAGGACTCTGAAGACAAAGCAATTTGCCTAGGGAAAAGAGGACATAAGTATACATCTGACCTAACTTAGCACCTCCCCTGTTCACTGGCATTTGATGCAAAGCCCTGAACACTGTAACCCTTTTCCACCTAGGAGTTGAAAGGTTTTATGTTGAAACCTGTTAAGTTAATGTTTTCCTGGAGAACAAATAGGAAACAAAAAAAGATCCTTAAATGTCTGCTGCTCACATTATTATTAGACTATGTGGGAAAAGAAGAACCAAACACTTTTCAGGCCAGGTGAAGCTGCCTCACATTATGACTTAGCTGATATATCCATAGCTATCCATGCATATTACGGAAAACAAACGCAAGTGTGAGAATAATTCCAATGCTAACTTAAGAAATGCTAAATATAAATAAATGAGGAGGGATTTGTATTGATTCTCCATTGCCACAAATTCCACATTGTCATTCAGCGTTATGCTTCTCTTCAGAAAAGCGTTTTTCAAAATTGTCAGTGCCTAACAAAATGTGCAGACCTAGGCCTGTGAGTTTGTATACTGTCTGCTTGCTCTTACACTGTTTCAGCAAAATTCGTGGTCTAGCAAATGGATTAATGTCTTGCTTCTGTTTGTTCCCTCTCCTTGGTGTAGCTCCAAGCGCCCCTCCTCAGTCTGTTACTGTCCTGACGGTTGGAAGCCACAACAGTACAAGCATCAGCATCTCCTGGGATCCTCCCCCTCCAGATCACCAAAATGGAGTCATCCAGGAGTATAAGGTAGAAACGATGTCTAATGGAAGGGTTGTGTGTTTAAGGAAGCAACCTGCTTGAATTACAGAACAATAGCGCTGTTTATGGATTTAGATTCTGACAGCATTTACAGCTGCCCATATAATTATATGGAGAAAGAGGACTGACTGCTTATGGATTTTTTTTTATTTTTTTTATTTTTTTTAAGCAGTACTAGTGTAATATTAAAAGCAAAAATACCATGAGCTAGATCTGGAAGGGAGCTGTAATTGCCAGCTAGTTTACAGTGCTTTTCTTTCTTGCTTTTCCCTGCTGGGGAACAAGAAGAAGGGGTTTTTTGTTAAGGGCTTCTGCACTCTCAAGACAGATGGTGACGTCCCTGTCTTAGAGTGCCTTCAATGTGGCAGAAAAGCTGACAGGAAAGATACCTCTTCTTTCCCCTGCAAAAATGCTAATGCTAACACTTCAAGGTCAAAGTCAAGGACTGTGGCTCTGGGAGAATACAAGACTTCTTCCGAGTACTATCTCTGTCAAGATTCACAATTTAAAGTGCTAGGTTGTTTGCTCTGAGGAACAGGTTGAACACCACTACTATATCCAGAGTTTGTTATATGAGAGTTGCCTGCATTGCTTGTATTTTATCCTTCTTTGTTGCTATGATGGCTCAAAGTATCCACTCCTTATATATCATCTTGAATTTTGTTGTAGTCTATAATTCCCCACTAAGCTCACTTTTGCACAAGTATATTTTCACAACATGGAAAAAGTGCAGTGTGTTATTGGGGTGGAGGACTACGGAGAAAATGATCGGGCGAGGTTCAGCGTTGTGTGACCATGGAACACACTGTTTGTTAAATAACTTTGCTGTGGCTGGCTTGTATACCTAGTGTGAAATTTTTAATTGAAATAGAGCAGGGCAGCTTTCTTGACAGTCCCACAAAGGGTGGAAGTGGTGGATGCAGCTTATTTCACACAAAAATATGTAAATTTTTTTCCCCTGCTGTATCTTGAGGAAACACAGCATCAAGGAGGGAGAAAGTGCTTGACTTTTAAATCAACTAACGGTTCAACTTCTTCCAGCTTATCGCTTGGTCAGAGGGACGCAGTAAATGCTCACAATATTTATGTTTAGCATAGCACTTCTTTTGTTTTGCTTTTAGCCAATATCAAGATTTATTCATCCCAGTATTTTATTGATCTCATTTTCATATCAATTAATAATTATCTTTTGGCTTAATTAATCTTGATACTGACTCCAGTATAAGTCAATATTAACCATCAAGGGCTTATAGGCAAATAAGTAAAGCACACTCCTAAACCACAAAATATGTAGATATGAAACAAAGTGGGCTGATGGTTAATAAAAGCTGTGTTCCAGGTGAGTGCTCAGACCTCTAGGCTGTTTATAAAAACAGCTGGAGTCACTACCTATTGCATCCCCTCTGTTTTAGATTAGGTGGCTGCCTGATTAGTGAGCTGGCTACAGTGAATGTAGGTTGAAGAGTCTAATACTTCCTTGAGTATAAAATGACTGCTGAGGTTTCACAGTACATTTTCTAACAATTTGAATGTAGATCTGTTGATTCTACTTCAAGCATCAGAGTGCCTGTAAAATCATTTATGAATTAAATGCCTTTAATTAGGCGCATCTCATAGGTGCTGTAACCTAAGACCAGGACAGACACAGAGTGAAAGAATGAATGCAATAGTTTCTCACCCTAATGCATTTTGGCCTGCAGATAAGATCTACTTGCGTTTAGAACACGGGTTTCTTTTGCCCCCCAAATCTTCCTCAATGTTTCACAGAAAAAAGATAAGATATCTTTATGCATTGATTTTCTTGAGTGGTAGCGAATGCTTTCTTTAATAATACAGAAGCAGTATATGCAGATAACATTAACTGAAGAAGAATCCCTAAAAGGTCTTAGTTTTGAAACTTCTTGGGAAAAGCCTATGGAAAAATGCAAAAGAGAGACATAACATTCTTGAAATCATAGACCATTCTCATCACAAAATGCCAATTGAGATTATAGAGTGTTTTTTCTGTTTAATTTGAGAGTAATTGAGTCGGGAACTGATATCTGGATTCCTGAACAATATAAGTAATCACAAAGCCAGCAGTAAAAAGTGAGTTTGTACTTATTCCATTTCAGAAATTTCACAGATCCCTGTTGTGCAGTGAAAAGAAAATGAAACGAATTTTGAAAATTGTTTCTTCTTTAGTACTTTAAGAAGCATTTCAACCTGAGCTTGTATTATTTGGTGTCCTTTTGCTATTCAGTGGGAAATTAAGAATGAAAAAAAATGTGGGGTTTTTTTTAGGAAAGGTTTGGTGGTAATCATATTACTGAACAAGATTTCAATTAATGTTTAACGCCTCTTTTTCACTTGGATGATTTTGGTCTGTACTTCTAAGAAGTGTAACCAAAGAATTTGCACTCCATGGAGAGCCAGAGTCCGGAGAGGTATTTGCAAGCAGTCTTTGCAGCTGTCTTGGTCCTATGCTACTCTGGGATAGCTTGCCGAGCTAAATCATCCCAATTCCAGCTACTCCTGGACAGTAACATTGTTAAGAAGTCCAAAATAGTGTTTGTCATGCAATACCTTGATATGTCATATCTATGCGTGATTGTTTATGAGTGTGAAGAATTTCGTATTTTTTAACACATCAACTTTTGTCCCAGATCTGGTGCCTAGGTAATGAGACTCGATTTCATATCAACAAAACAGTAGATGCAGCCATTCGGTCTGTAGTAATAGGTGGCCTATATCCAGGTATTCAGTACCGCGTGGAAGTTGCTGCAAGCACCAGTGCAGGTGTGGGAGTAAAAAGTGAGCCACAACCCATAATAATTGGTAAGTGATTGTCTGTTTTGTTGTTTTGTTTTGCCTGTTTTGACTTTAAGAAATGCTTTCATAAATCCCTTCTGGAAGCATAAAAATCCATGGAGCAAAAGACGAGATTTGAATAGAGCTACTTAGTTAGCTTTTAACGTTCCACTGCCTGCTGACATTTTGTCTTCTTTGTGCAGAGTTCTTGCAGCCAATGGAGGGAAATATGTTCCTGAGACATATGAGAAAATGCAGATTATCTAGTGAAACTGATTTAGTACTTTTTAAAATGAATTTACCACTTCTGCAGGTTGATGGATTTATGGAACTAACAGCTCGAGCTCTCTTTTCCTCCTGTTCAGATGACTGTAATATTGCCTTACTCATACTGTTGGTGCCTAAGGCACTATTTACAGTTGGTTTTCTGAACATTTGAAGTCAGTGTTTCTCAGGTATCCCAAGCAGATGAGCTTCCTCTGTCAAAGAATAAGTGGCCTCTAGTCCAAATAGAGAGCAAAGGTAGTATTATCATCCCTGCCTTTGAAATGACTGTTTCTTAGTAGTGGTTTCCATGCTGAATTAATTTCCTGACCTGAGGGTAACACAGTTTCTGTTTCTTCTGAAATTCTTCTCAGGTATAAAATGTAAAGGCAGGAACAATATGGGAAGGTTAAGAATAGGAGAAGTAGCCATATTTAGCAAAACTGTATTGAGCTGTGCAGAGCAGCACCTCTTTTGAGTGCGTAATACAGGAATTTTGTGGCTTTTATCTATATGATCTAATTTAGTTATTACTTAAGTGGACTTTTGGGGTTTTGTGGGTCTTTTGTTGTTATTAAATATTTTCTTTCTAGAAAATGTTGTCAACACAATGTCCCAAACATGGACTATTCTATTATGTGTAGACCTTTAGGGAAGGCTATCCCCTAAGCATTGCTTGAATGTTCAATGATATTCAGGTTCCCTGTGCATCAAAACAGAAATTGAGGTATGTCAGCTTTGAATATATTGTCACTGGAGAAGGAAATATAAGAGTGGAGGTGAAGGTAGCAGTGGTTTTAGAAAAAGGCAGCCACAGAAACACCAAATAAAAGAGGGGAAAAAAGTTTTCTAGAACTGAAAGCAAGAAATTGATTTTTGAAAATGCAAGAAGCCTGTCATCTAATGGGCCTGAATTTTGGACCTCTGTGTAAATAACTGATGTAGTGAGACTAGTCTGTCATTGCATTCGCTTTCAGCAGGACTTCTTTTTCTTATTGCAGTAGGGAGCCCATCTAGCTAGGCACGAAACACACTGGGCTTGTTCCAGCAAAACACCTAAGTGTGTTGTATTTTAAGCACATGAGTAGCCTTGTATCACTTAACGTGTTGTGAGTTAAACTTGCACCAAAGTGCTTTGCTGGATGATTCCCAGAATGCTCAGCCTGGCATCTGGGTACAGCCCTTCATCCTGACTTTTTCCTTATGTCGTGGTTTAAACCCAGCTGGCAACTAAACACCACGCAGCCACTTGCTCACTCCCCCGCAGTGGGATGGGGGAGAGAATTGGAAGAGTAAAAGCCAGAAAACTCGTGGGTTGAGATAAAGACAGTTTAATAGATAAAGCAAAAGCCGCGCACGCAAGCAAAGCAGAACAAGGAATTCATTCACTACTTCCCATTGGCAGGCAGGTATTCAGCCACCTCCAGGAAAGCAGGGCTCCATCACACGTAACGGTTACTTGGGAAGACTAAACGCCATCACTCCAAACGTCCCCCCCTTCTTTCTTCTTCCCCAACTGTATATACTGAGCACGACGTCATATGGTATGGAATAGCCCTTTGGCCAGTTTGGATCAACAATTTTAGCTGTGTCCCCTCCCCTTCCAGCTTCTTGTGCCCCTGGCAGAGCATGGGAGGCTAGAAAAGTCCTTGACTAGTGTAAGCACTACTTAGCAACAACCAAAACATCTCTGCATTATCAACACTGTTCCCAGCACAAATCCAAAACGTAGCCCCATACCAGCCACCATAAAGAGAATTAACTCAATCCCAGCCAAAACCAGCACACCTTACAAAAAATGACTAGTATAATCAAGAGCTAAATATGGAGAGATCTGTATTGTTGCAGGAAGAAGAAAAGGGATGTTAGGATGCAAATAAAGTATAAAATAAAGAAAAAAGGTATTTGGCATTTAGAGACTTAATTTTGCGTCGTTGAACTTATAGTGGTATTTGCTTGTTCCTTAAATGATCCCAGAATTTGTTTCAACAAGTCTGTCTGGTGGCATCTTTGCACATTTAAGAGTCCTTTGCATGAAAAGTAAAGGATAGCCTTTTCTGTTTGGGTTGTGTTTCTGTTCTCCTTTCTGTTTTCCCCTTTGGGAGCCCAAAGCTGGATGTGGTTATTACTTGTATGGTCTATATTTCCCTTTCCTTTAGGCCCCATTTTTCCATTTCTTATGAATCGCTGGCAGTTATTTCTCAGACTATAAATTTGCTTGATAAAGGTAACAGTGTTTAAGTGATACCACTTCTGGAAAATTTGAGTTGGTGCCACTCAATGTTTGACTAAGAATCAAGAAAATAAAATAAGAAAATGAATTTTTTTAGGTAAATTTAAAAAAAAAATAATTACATGGACTAAAAATGAGCTAATGAATAAACCTCAAAATATCATCATGAATGGGGAAACATTATTGAGTGATTGTATTATAATGGAGTCCTGTATGGCCTGGTGTTTAGCTATACTATTTAACAACTTGCAAACAGAATGAACAACTGCAGAAATGCTGAATTATGGACAGGGAAGGTCAGTGATGCAGAATAGTTAAGCCCTGTTGCTGAACAGTATGACTTCCATTGTCATGAAATACAGAGTCCAGTGTACAAAAAGAAAGATGTTATTCTTAAATATAGGATATATTCTTTTAAGAAGTTGTTTTTTTCTGAAAATAACTGATTTTCATGGTGGATAATCAACGGCTGACTTCCCAGACCAATTCTAGATAACAGACCCATGACAATCCAGAAAGTAAAACCAGGACAATATGGAGCAGTAGGAAGTATATTATTTCTTTAGTTAGAAGTTGTGTCACTGTTACAGGAATCCTGTGCCCATACTTCAAGCAGGATGCTAAAAAAATTATGGAAGACGCAAAGAGAATCAAGAACAAAATTTTTATGATCACTATTGATGATCACTACAAAATTTCACCTGGAAAACCAGAAATAAAATTGGAGATAACGGCAATGTTGGTTAACGGTATAGCTATTATTTCTCTTCATCAGTTGGCCTGTTCACTCTTACATTCCATCATTGGCATAATAATATGAGGAACAGCTGCAAACTTTCACAGTAATAGGTACAATCAAATCTGATGTGTCTAATTAATTTTTGGTCCGACAAATTAGTTTTGTTCTTCATTACTCTCCAATGGGAGGAAGACATTATATTTCATTATGTTTTTGTCTTCAGAAACAATGGAGCGTTACAGGTCGCACACTTCCCTTGTCTATGTTCTAATTAGTTGAACTGACAGCATTGTTACAGAAACACCTGCAGTATATGAAATAGTACACTGGTACCTTGGTTGACATATTTATTACTTCTGCTTAAATATTATATAGAGAAATACAAAATTAATGCCATTTGTTCCCCCAAACCCCAATGATTATATTAATTTTATCAAACATCACTGGGTAATTCATCTGTATGCATTTATTTTTCAGTCATCAAATTCACAAAACATATGTTATTTTGACATTTAAATGAATTATTACTTTTGCAGTTGTTGTAACTGCTAGGCATTGAAGGGTAAGAGCAAACAGCCAGACTGCAAACTTGAGGAGGTAATTTGGAGACAGATTGCACCTTCCCCTAGAAGAGAGGGAGAGCATAAAGTCCACTGAAAGCTCTCTGCAGGCTCTCTGCAGTTTGCTTTCACATTCCCCATTCTCAAAAGACTGGTTTCTGACCTTAGAGAAGAAAATGGGATCTTCAGACTTTTTGGAGGCTTTAGCGGGAAACAGTTGTTATTTTCTTGCGTCCAGGAGTGTCTGCTCCTGAAGACGGTGTCTTCCCTACCCACTCTTCTCCATGGCAGCATGGTTGCCTCCAAAGCAGTGCTGACTTAACCTGTTTCCTCACCATCCCGCTGCTTTTACCTCTCCTCCAAAGGGCACAGAAATTAACTGAAAGTTAATGGCAATTAGAGCAACAACAACTCCCATGCTGATTTCGCTAGAAAATCAATTGTGTGCCTGGAAGAGCATGCTGTAGAGTGCCTCTTTTTATTAGTTTTATGCTCAGCACTTCCTCTTTCAGCACTGGGGTGCACCTATGGATTGGTTCCGTGGGCAGAAAAAAAGGGGAAAATCCGATAAAGGAGCCACTGCTGCCTCCCTTCTTTTCCTTGTCACAGGTGCTGACTGAGTTTTATTTTCTCTTACTGCATCAGGACCGGAAACCATTGGGCCTTTGGCAGTGGCAAGACAAAATAGGAAAGTATGGGAAAGGACAGCTGCAGCTACCAGGCCCTGATGCTAGTGAAGCTTACCAGCATGGCCAGTATAGACTGGTACATGATACCAGTACTGGTGTACTGCCTTTTTATACATTAGCAGGCGTAGTCTGCCAGTGTCCTTCTGTAGGACCTATTTTTTTTGCAGGAAGCCTGTTTTGTTTCTTGCACAGAACTACTGAAAGCAAGCCAAGCTCTAGCACAGTTTCAACAGTCTGTTTGCAAAAGCAGACGGTCATCATTACTAAATATTGACATGGTGCTGAAAGAGAGGAAGCTTAATAAAATCACCGAGATCATTAACAGTGTGATAGCAATGTAATGCAGTGCATCGCATTTCTTCCTGAGTAACTCAGTCCGACTCTGAACACAACTTAGGGCCCGAAGCTGCGTCTTGGCTGGGGCAGAGCTGGTCCCCGCGGTAGGGGGGCAGGCTGGGGCAGGGAAGGCACGCTCAGCCCGACGTGCCCTCTAGGAGGGATCCTCATTCGCAGCTTGACTGGTGTAAACTCTGGGTCTCCTGCAAAGAGGTGTCCATGGAAATAAAACTGGAAGTGTCAGACTTCTCGCATCTGCTTTAGCCAAAGACCTTGTTTGTTTGCTTGAGGCTGAAGCCAGTGTGCTGACACAGGGGCCGTTCTGTTGAAAGAAGTGAGCAGTAGATTTAACTGTTGCAGAATTATTGAAGAGGAATACGTACGTTTTCACAGCAAGGCATAATGCTACAATACTTTTAATAATTTCCTCTGAATGGCCATTTCAGTGTTTTATTGCCATATTCTACTACCTTTACGTGTGTGAGATAGATCTCATAATTGAGAATCAGAGTATTTGCATCTTTTTTGTCTCAGTAGAGTAGCTACTCTTGTAGCTCTTCAGCATGCATATGGGCATCTGATAATACTGCATAAACATTTCAAGGATTGAGCTATATAAGTGCTTTTACGGGAAGTGGTGGATAATTCTTTTAGCAATTTCAAAACTGCAGATGTGGACAGTTTATATCAAATGTACATATAATCAATATTCATATTTTTTGCAGAAAAATACATTCCACATTTCCTAATTTTAAAACTAACCATTTTTGACAAGGGAAGGTTTGAAGTACAAAAGTGCTGGCCCTAGAACTATATGCTTTAACATTTCCTGAATTTCCATTCACATTTTTCATAAGCATTAGTTTTCAAACCAGACACCAAGCTTTTCATTTCAGAAAAGTTCCCTTTTAGAGAAAGAAGGGGAAAACACCAATGGGAACATCTATTGAAATTTACAGTTTTCTAATGTCATATAAACAATTTAAGATCCTATATAATAATTTTTGATGCATGTCACTTTAAATGGTATTCCACATCAAAGTTATTCCTTACAGGTTGATGTTAAGAATTTTTCATGCCTATTCTAGGTGAAAAAAAAAGGCATCTGTTGCTGTGATTGTTTAAAGCTTACAGTTAACTACGTGATTTTCTGCTTTGTGTCAAAGCTGGTGCACTTAGGATTTTTATGAATTGTTTTCCCCATGAAATAATTGCTGGAAAAGGCATCTTTGCCCCAGCTGAAAATACATATATTTTATTTTTTATTTTAAATTTGGAAACTCTAGCATGCAGCAAAACCAAATGAGTTAAGTAAGAATTTTTGGCATGCTGACAATGAGAGAAAGAACTGTCTTTTGATGTTGTAGCATATTTTGTATTTGGATTTCTCATTTGGAAAAAGCTATTTATTGATTGCTTGACTTATTTTTTCTGATTGGTTTCCTATGATCCATTTTCTCATCATTGTATTCTGTCTATAATTATGTAAAAACAAACCAACAAACATGTATATTGTTAAAAAAAAGGCTCTGGACCGTCATCTGTTGGATTACTTGGGAGAGTGCTATAGAGCTATCTTTTCAAATATATATTTGCAAAATTGCAATGGATTATGGATTTACTTTCTAGAAACACTGGTTTTCAGGTGTGCATTGGTGCTCATTAAAGCTCTCCTACTGTGGATAATTCTTTTGAAGTGCATTACTCTCTTTTTAAATTTTCATTTGCAGTACTTGGTTCCTGTTTGTATTACAGAATCCATAATAACAATGTTCTGTTGAATTTCTTTTGTTCAGGAGGTCGTAACGAGGTTGTCATCACTGAAAATAACAACAGCATAACTGAGCAAATCACTGATGTTGTCAAACAGCCTGCCTTTATAGCTGGCATCGGTGGTGCATGTTGGGTAATTCTGATGGGTTTCAGCATCTGGCTGTACTGGCGCAGAAAGAAGAGGAAGGGGCTCAGCAATTATGCTGGTAAGAACAGTAACTATTTATTACCATCTCATCAGGTTCTATCATAAAGAGAACAGCTGCTGTTAAACCTACTTAAAAAACATGTTGAACTTACAGCAAAGGTGGCCTGGGTGAATTTTGTATGCTTGTTTTAAATGTATGCTGTGAAACTGCTGGTGTATGAGAAGCTTTAAATGCATTGCTCGGTACCACATCTCATCATTATCATAAGACAGTCTTTATTTTTACATCTCCAGCACATCTAGCATAAAAAAATACAAAGAGGATTAACTGTACCTCTCGCTCCTTGCTCAGAAGGCACTCTGTTAGCGGTCTGGCTCCATTTATGTGCTCAAATGTGAATTAGACTAGACCCTTACAAGGAAGGTTAGAATGAGTATTTGGTCTTCACCTTCTTCATTCCTATGCATTTCCATGTCTTTGAAGCCATGTGCATGGGAAATGAACGGAGGTGGTTAATCTGTGGCTCCATACCTATAGCTGGAGGAGAAGAGAGTGATGTTTTAGACAGAGAAGTGTGGTCAAAATTTGCCTATGGCAGAAGCCATAAGAAGTTTTGTCTTGGAGGTAGAACACCTTGGAATGCCCTCTTGCATTGTGTTGCTTCAGTTACAAATTAGTTTTTGAAAACTACATTTGGAAAAATAAATATGTTTGCCAAATTAAAATATTTTCTTCCTCCCCCAACCTGTTTGTTTTGTGTATTATTCTGTGCTTCAAGATTCTTACGGATTTTTAGGAAGTCAGGTGAATTACCATAAAATGGGTCACTCTGAAGCCTAATTTAACACAAAAAAGCTGTTCTTCAAATAGTGGGGTAGGTTCTCTTGCAGTGCTTATTAACATTTAAAAAGATAAAACATTTCCTTTTTGAGCAAGATTTGCACAGTTGCGGACACAGCATATTTAAAGTTGACATTATATCACACTCAAGTTGCACTAGTACTCCTCTATTTACAAGTTATCACACACAAACCTGAGGACACAGTTCCCTAAGTGGCTGAGCATCTCTAACAACTTGCCAAAACCCAGCATTCATTCCCTGCTCACAGCCAAACAGTCCTATACCTCCTCACCTTGGTGTTAGCCATCGTCAGACTCCTCAATGCCCTGACTGGGCTCACTAAGCCAGAATGAAACTATTCTATGTTGTTTTTCAATCCTTCCTGCTGGATTAGTTTTCCACTGGTTTAGTGAAATAAGGCAGCCCAAGAAGAAATCAGATGAGCAGTGGAAGCAAAGGGAGGAGAAACCCTTTCAGTAGCTCTTGGACTGACTCGGTTTCTGTGGAACCTCACCTTGCGTCACCACGTGGCCTGTATCATTCATAGGTTATGCTTTTTACCAAGGTGTTTTTTTCTTTCCTTTAAAGCAATGACATTTACTCTCTGAGAGATGGGGTGGTGTTAATTGAGAAATTAATATATATCACACACACCTACATATGTGTTTATGTGAAATATCAGTCTAGATCTCAAGATTTTTCATATTCATATTCCTCTTAGGAAACACTCCTACACATAAACTTCGGACACATGCTAAGACTACCTTTTTTTTTAAAAGCAGAATTATTAGCCCTGTATGTGAGTTGGCATGTTGGGGGGGNCATAGCTGTAAATAATTATGATAGTCATTATAAACAGTGTGTCTCCTGCAACTCATTCCTTCTCATGATGTTTGCTGTGTCTAAGTGTGATGTGAACATTGCATCATGACATAGAATTTCCATCGTCAGAATTATGAAATAGTGTATGCTTTCAGCAAGGAAAGTTCATAACAGCTCATGCTTCAAAATTCATCCTAATGTTTACAATTTGGAGAACAGCATGTCCACACAGGAAGTCTTCAAATGTGACTGTCAAAATTCACTGCTCACCTTTCCAACCACCATTTCTCATTGGCTGCTGGCTGGTTAGTGCTTTAAGCTCAACTGTTGTGTCCTGCTTATGATATTCAACCACAACTGAGTAAATTCCAGAGGAAACTCATGCCCTGCAATTAGCGCTTGTTATCAGAGTGTGTAACTCACAATGTGTTTGCTTTCTTGTTTTGCAGTTCAGTCCTTCACCTTCACCCCTGCAGGTACTGTCCATTAGTCTGTCTCTTACCTCACCAACATGTCATTGCAAACATTAGCTATCTAAGTGTTTATGAACATGTGAGATATGCAGAATTAAAACTAAATACAAGGAGAAATACTTCTGCTGCCTATCTGTGATAAGAATGTAGCATTCATTCTCCTAATGAGTTCAGAGGAACATAAAATCTACCACTATTAATGTCTCTGTCATAATTCTGCATACTTCTCACTCATCTAACGCCTCGAAATAATGCAGTTTTGAAAGTAATTTGCAGGACAAGACGCCTGAGCTAACTTAACATAAACAAGCATTGGTCGTATATAACTGAACTCTGATTTTAAAGCTCAAAAAAAGTATCTGTCATCTCAAACATTTTTGAAGATCTAACTGGAGAAACGGAACTTTCTTCCACTTTAGCTGTTAGTTGCGTATACATTGGCCTTACCGTGAGGTGTTCAGATCTTCAGGCAATCTAGTGATTAACCTATGGACGTGTTACGTTTACAATGTTTTTGGAATTGAAGCATTTGCTTTTTTTCTGCCTACCCAATTCAAAGCTGATATCCTAGTTTTCATATCTTTAATAAACATAGCATACGGTAAACCATTATCATAAGCGTGATTAAAGATATGTGAAGAGTAAACGAAGTGTGGCTGAAACAGCAGGTTGCAAACAGCTTAGTCAACATATGGATAGTCAGGAAAAATAGAGTATACAATTAATAGTAATAATTAATACAAATAATTAGCTTCTGCTCTCATACCTAAGCTCGAGATTCAAAAACTCTAAAATAATTATTCCATGGTGTTACAGTGTAAAAGGCTGATAAATCTCAGCATTTTCCAGCAGAAGTCTGTAAATTTTTTTTGCATGTAGCTTGGCCCCTCAGTTGCACTTACCAAAGCTGTCTCTTCTTCTGCCCCTTCTGCCATCCATGGGATAGAGGCCAGTCTTCCTACTGCACTGCTGAACTGGTCGTCAGGCTCAGCTAGCTGCTTTCTCACTCTTGCTTATCTTCAGCCACAGCTTGAGTGTTTAGCTTAGCAGGAAAGAGCAGATGACAGTTGAGGCAGATGAGCGAAGGTGGTGGTGTCTACCCCAGGGGCCTGTGACATTGTGAGGGAGAAGCGTGCTCGTGGACAAGCTCGGGGGGCTCAGGAATTGTTCCTCTGGCTCCTGGGCAGGTTTGTTCAAGTTAGTGTAAGCTGTGGCACAACACATCCTACCCTAAATGCTTTACTTGCTTTTCTTTGAGACACAACATAGGATTTTTTCCAAAATGAAATAATGCATCTTTGCATTTGGTTCCTATGATTATGCCACTGTCATCTGTCTGTAACTGTGATGAGTTTTTTCCATTGTCTTTGTAGCACACATTGGCACAACACAGGGTTGTGCTGGAGCCACAGTGACTGTGCATGATTCAGTGCGGTTGATCCGCATGTGCTGGGCAGCTAGGTTATGTCAGAGGCACTGGCAAAGATCTGTTGTTTTAAAAATAGTTTTGACATCTCATGGACTTTATAGAACTATAGCACATAGTTCTGTTTCCTGGCCTATAATAATTTCTGGAGGCACTGAGAACCTAAGTCACCCATTAGTCAAGTCCAAAAAAAATCATTCATTTAAAAAAAAATGTTGTTCTTATGAAAGAATATAGTCCATGTTTTTTATCTTTATACCCAGAGTTCCCTAAGAAACATCGTTAGTTCTCTAATATTTGAATTTGCCATTGTTAATATCATTTAGACAAACATATTTATGCTTGTGGAGGTTTGATGACACTCACAACTGGATGTTGTTCCCTTCAAAGTTATGATTCATAAACAGTTTGGTTTCAGATCTAAATATTTAGACAGTGATAAGTAGCTTTCAGAATCTCATCAGAGACAGCTGTCAATAAAGTTTTACTAAAGATGAATTTATCCTAATGTACTCTGATTTTAGAAGGTGCACACTTTTTGTTCAGACATCTGCTTTAAATTCTTCCTTCAGAAAGTTGCAGAACGTGCAGATTTGACTGGGTAATAAAGAGAATTGAATGTATTATTGCAACATTCATATACTTACTCTTTCAGACACAAAACAAAAAAGTATTTTTTCAGTTACTTCTGATGTAAATGTTTTTTGTTTTGTTTTTCTTCAGTTGTATTTGCGTACGTGTAGAACTTAGAACACTAAAATGCATTGTTTAAAAGTCTGGATTCTGCAGTTTTATAATTACTTGCTAAAAATGTTCTTTCAGGTCATTTTCAGATTATGGGTCATTCACTGGGACTATTTGTTGCTTGTATTCTGTTATTAGGCTCCTAAGAGGCATAATTTCCACTGTGTGACTAAACTACTGTAACACTCTTGTGTAGGAGAAGAGCAAACAGCAAACATCATGCAATTGGTAAAGATTTGTGCCAGAGGAGAATAATTGGTTGAGTTAAATTCATTGAGCTTTCTGTCTTTGTGAACATTTTCGTAAGCACTGATTGATTGCTCAGATGGTCACAAATAAAGTGACATTGAAAATCACAGCTAAATGTTTTTACTTTTTTTACAGTTGAACTGACTCCAGTAGTTACTGAGCCACAATTCTGTACATCACTATTCCTCCACTTCCCTTTCCCCCATCATGAGTCACCAGGTGTTGATTCTCAGCACTATCAGTACTACAAAACATATGATTTCCAACTATGTTTGTTAGATTACTACAAGTAAGTAGTAGTGTCATCATCTGCAGCTGTACAAGGAGTATACATTTTCAGGACCATGACATACTATCAGCAAAACCAAATCTGGCACAGAGACACTAAATACAAATGTGACCCCTTTTTCAGTCATCTGTTCTGTGATGTAAAGGATGGATTGGTCTTACTCTTGTGAGTTTCTATAAAAGCTAAAGTACTGCTGCACTGGGTTTTTTATATATTTATGGTTATCCTTTACTCAGATGGCATAGGTATAAACATGCACTGTGGGTTTCTACATGATACAAGAAAAGATAGATAGCACAAAAGAGATATCTGACCACTTCTCATATAATAGATGAATTGTTTCATTCCCATATTACAAAGACAGAACAGAATTTATTTATTTTGTACTGGAAGTTACAATTCTCTTTCCACATTTTGGTATAAGGACTTATTCAACAAAGGCATGGAACCCATTTACAGAAATAAGAGAAATTTCATTTATCTGCTTATCTTTCTTGTGCCCTCAAACTCACTGTTGTGCCAGTACTCACTCACTTGAACACTCGGGTGTTTTCAAGGGTCTAGGCCATCAGCCATGCAAAGAAAGTAAATATGTATTTTCACTTACGAGTAGGTAAGCTTATTTAGTGACTAGTGCTCCTTGGGATTAAAGATTTCATGAAACTGAGTAAACAAAACCAAATTAAAAATAGATGGAAAATTATGGAATGCTACACATTTTATGTGCAACTCCTGAAACTGTTAAATGAGGATAAATTATTTGACAGGATCATCCAAAGGTAGACAGAAGTTTTGATGGAATTTTTATATGCTGATTATCTGTTCTGAGTTAATGCTTATTAAAAGAGGATTAATCTACATTCATATTTGAGGAACAGCTTATCAGAAAAAGGAATGAGACTTGGCTGGCAACATTAAAGTTTTCATTTGCAGTAGGAAAATGTGGCCTACTAGAGATAGGCATACAGAAAGCTTTCTAAAGCTTTCTAAAGCTTTCTTGCCTCAGAATGTCAACTTACTATAGATTCGTATTTTTCCAATTCTAGCAGGCATGAAGATTAAGTTTAACCTTGTCAGATAATATTAGTAAATGGTTTGGGTACCTCCTTATATATTTAACAAAAAGCATGTGAAAAGCTCCTTAATGTATGCTGTTCTTCATACAAATATATACAATATAATTTCCTCAAATATTTATGCATTTAAAATGCACTTTGGATTATATTATATTTCTGCATTTTTACAGTCCTTGAAGTATAAGCTGGTGGGGATTCCTTCAAAATCTCTCTATGCAGAGGTTATTTTTTCATCTTCTTTTGAAAACCAATCTCATCCCTGCAGGTCTTCAGCCTTTCTAAGAACATATATCAGATGCAAAGAGTGCTGAAAGAGCTTTTTTGCTTCCTTGGTGATAAAAAGCAAAGGAGATGGGTGGGTCAGTGTTAGGGACATCCTTCCCTTCCTCCTCTTACATTGCCCCTTGAAATTGCTCTGCTTCTTTTTGAAGTGGAGACAGGATGAATAAAGCCAGCTGTCTGTGTGTTTTATTTTTACAGTGACATCTACAAGCCTGCATTGCATTAAGTATGCTCCTATTCAGGCATTTAGACTTGTTTTGTAATTGCAGGAATCAAACTGCAGGCAAAAATGCTGACAAAGCGTATGGCAGGAATGATAAACATAGTGCTTGTGATGGCAGCCTGACCGTATCTTCTGTTGTTAGCTGTCTTTCCTTTCACAATATTGATGCTAAAAGAAAGGCACCTTCTCCATGCAGCCTCAGGTAGCCCATTTATGGGTGGCATCAGGAATACGATTTTTTTTCTGTAACATCCTGATGACATGTTCACACTTCAAGAGGAATTTTGGCTAGCTTAGTTGATATTCTGGAGCCTTTTCCACCAAGCATAGTAACTAAAATACTTTCTTGTTTATTTTCTCACGAAGATTATAACCATCCGTGCATTGGTATACAGGGTGGAGGGTAAACGAAAGAACCTGTATTCCTTCCCAGTTCCATACACATCACATAAGCCAGGAACAGTCTTCCCCAGGAAAAACAGTGTCACTGCAAGACAACTTCTTTTTTCAATAAACTAAGCTGAACCTTTCTTCTAAAAACAGCGTTTATATTGGGAGGGTGTAATATTATATAATGTAGGAAAAAACCAGGAAACAGTTACTACCACCAGGATACACAGACAGAAGAAAAAAGAGTAAATGCTGTGATACCTGTCTCTTCTCAACAAGCTCATATGCCACAGCCAATCTGCAGCAATTATGGCTCTAGCGAAGAGGTTTCGATGTCGTGTCTTCTTGATATGTTTCTCACAGCATGCCTTGGAGTTTTTTCCGTACCTTACTACACGGAAAATAAAATGTGTCTGGCAAACATTGCTGCAATCTCCTACTAGCTCCCCCATTTTAGCTTTGCTTTATAAAGGTACACAAGGGATATAAATATTTTGAAGACCACAAGTATTGATTTTTTTTTTCCATATGACATGCATAATTAAAATCTCACACACTTGTGCGTGCTATACAAGTGGTGACAATATTACTTTAAAATTATTTCTGGTAGACAATAGTCTAAACAAGAGCATTAATCCCAAGAAGTTTTCAGAAAAAAAAGCTTTACTGGAATTCCCTTAAATCTGTAAACTTTATTTATAAGGGTTGTTACCAAATGTGCCTTTGTTTCTCATTTTCTTTATTTCTTGTCACTTTGAGAAATGCAGAAAGTTGAAGAAATGGAGTATTAAATTTGAAGGGGAGGAGGAGAAAGGAAACAGCATCTGATGTACTTTTGACCAACACACTTTGAAACACAGCCAGGCAGTGCCCACCTCTTTGCATATTCACACAGGATATCCACAGCACTTCAGATTATTCACTTTTAAGCAACGAGTGATAGTCATTTGACAGCCTGTTAGAAACAACGTGAAGGAAAGTAGCATTGGCTCTAAAATTAATTAGCTGCAATGTTTTACCATGTCTTGTTTTTCAAAGCAGACTTTTATTTAATACTTCCCATACTTGCATTTTGATTTTCTTTTCATTAATTGGTTTGATTACATCCTTTCAAAATTCAGCTATTAACCATTTTGATGTGACATGTAACTGCAGTGATTTTCTGATATTGATATTAGTCTGTTCTGCAGTGAAGGGTAATCAATCAACCTGCCCAAGCACTCTTCCAGCAGGGCTTCCAGAGGGGCCAGTGTTGTCCCCTTTGCTGAATGTAGACTGTGAAATTATCCTAGGAGTTAATAAAGTGACAAGGATTCTATAAGGTATCAGAAGTATTTTCCCAGTGGATTTACGTCATTGCTAATTTTTTTAATGATCACAGCATTTCTGTTGGGTGTAGTAATTTTGTCTGGTTAGAATGGGGTATAATAGAAAGCCCAATCTTGAATTAGTGTAGTTTGGACTAATATTTGGAAAATCTTGCAAATACTCTGGGAGCTATAATTTAATGATGGGCATGTCTGTCTTACAAAGGTAAATAGTATTTCCAAACCAAGGCCTATTTTAAATTAAACTGGCCACAGATTCTTCCATTCCTCTCTGAAATTTGAACCCTCATCTTGTCAGGGGCCTGTAAGGATGCGGATGTCCAGGACACTGATATAATTTCATAGTCTGCCTTATCCATGCCTGACAATAAACAATGGGATATTGCCACTGAGAACCAGAGTAGTCTGTTGGCCTTGATTCAAAATATTTGCCAGTGCTTCGAAAAGGAGCATCAAATGTTGTCAATTAGCATCTCACCAGTAATGTGGGTTTACCTATATTGCCCTGAAATGTAATCCTGTTAATAAGATCGATAAGGGGTAGGCTGGTTTTTGTCAAACACCCATGAATGGAGCCATAAAAACAATTGTCTCCCCCTGAACGTATCCTTGGCATCCCCTATGGCAAGACTGGAAATACTTTTTCTTCCCAGTGATACTGGCGTGTATGAATTTATGTGTGGATGCTGGTTCTTATACTGTACTTTTAATGGAAACGGTGCAGGTGTATGATTTTTTTCAGCCCTTCAGCTCTAATAGAGCTGCCACCTCTTTGTATTTGTCCTGGGAAATGGCATATTTGTGTGGCGACATTTTATCTACTGCATTATGACATGATGTTATTAACTCACTGGTGCAATGTCATTATGTGCTGAAGCAAAAGCATGCCAATAAAACAATTTAATCACATGGCACAGTCTTGCAATGCAAAATCATATGAAGGGGTCTGTGGTAAATTCAGGCCTTTTGCCCAGGCGTCTGGTTTGCCTTGCAAGCTATGGAGCAAATTGATGTTAGGCAGTAAGGTGCAGTGAAATCCTAAACATATTGTAACCCTAACATCTTTGATCCTTTTCTCATATCTTCTGTACTTTATTATGTGATGATGCCAAGAGGCCTCCGATCTCAGACACTGAGCAGTTTGAATTGTTACTTTTAATTATTACTAATTGATTTTTCCCTGTCTTATATGTGTGTGCGTGTGTGTGTGTGTATGTTTGTTTGTTTTGTTTTTCCAACCAAAACACAGTCACTTTCCAAAGAGGAGATGGAGGACTAATGAGCAATGGAAGGTACGTTTCTTTGTATAAAGGTCTTTCCATCCTATTTATTTTTAAAATTCGGGATCTGAAAAATGCTATAGGTGATACACTTGGGTAATAACTGATCATTTGGAAGATTGACAATGCTAGGAGGAGTTAAGTAGCTTACCACAAGGTTTAATGACCTATCTGTTGTGCACTTTGGAGGAATCAAGCCCAGATGTTTCATATCTCCCAGATGCCCTGGAAGAAATGAGTAGTAAATATCACAAGGAATGTGTTCATTTGTTACCGGGATGTTTATTGCATTAATTAGACATTAGCAAATGAAGTTGCTGTTGTTTAAGACTCCTTATTGGCTCCCCCTAAATTGCTGTGAGTGAACAATTACACTTAATCGATCACGAAATAAATGATTCATGGATGATGAATAGGCTGTAGATTGATAGGACTGGATTCCACAACTTTGGCTACTCAATTGAAATTGATAAAAGCTGATAACGGGCCCATATATCCTCATCTATTTTCCCTTTGCCAATATGGAGATTGTAATTAGGCCCTGGTAATAACTTCCAATCTCCCGTTTAATCAATATTTTAGCAAAAAGAGATTAGGCCTAATGAGAGCGAGTAGATGTCGCAAGAAAGCGGCTGGGTCTTCTTATTGCCGTTTCCATAGAAACCGATGTTTCTCTTAGGGATTGTGCCAGGCAGGGGTCTATAACGTACAATGATCAGAGATGCTGCTCCAACTTCATGAGTGCATTAATAACCTAGAAAAGCTGCAGAACTGTGGGTGGTTTTTTGTTTTCGTTTGGGGAAAGGGGGCGTCTGCAGGAAATGATTTGTTTTCCCTGTTAAATACAAATACAAACAATCCACCTGCCTTGCTAAATTTCTGCCTGTTTATCCTGGGGTGAGAGAGACACGGTGCCTTATGGCCCGAGTGTACCTTCTCTTTCAACATACTCACTGTTTAATACTGCTCTCAAAGCTGGGAATTACAGGGATATAAAAGCCATGCAGTAGTGGCAGATAAAGATAGCTGTGGACTTTCCATTAATTCTACTCAAACCTGTTTGCCTCTAAACCATCGAAGGGTGCTCAAAGAAAGAGTTACCAGCCTGTAGATGACACGTGCATTTGGGATGCAAGGGAAGGAAGAAATAGTAGCCCAAAGTCCTGGAAATGGCTGATACGGAGCAATCAGTTTGAGTGATGGCTCCCTTGAGGTGGTAATTTATCATGCAGCCCTGGTGTAGGATCCCGTGATGGTGCTGCCTAACCCCTGTTTCACACAGACAACGGAATTCATTTGGATTCTGGCAGAATCACGACAGATGCCTAATCCCACTTCTACTGACAAAGTTGATTTGTATATATCCTTAATTAACTGCTCAAGGTCTTTAAATCATCAAAGACTACACAATTTTAATTTGAAATAAATTAAAGTCTCCTAAACTGTTTGTTACCTACGGGGTTAGGAGAACAGTGATATGGTCTCTTGAATCACTAGTTGTCTCACAGCCATTTTAATTTTGTAAATTTATATTTTTATGTATATTTGTATGTATATCTTTTTTTCTTATTCTGCTTCAGTCGACCAGGTCTGTTGAATGCAAGTGACCCCAGTTATCCTTGGCTTGCAGACTCTTGGCCTGCCACAAGTCTGCCAGTAAACAACAGCACTAGTGGACCCAATGATCTTGGCAATTTCGGTCGTGGAGGTAGGTTTCATTTTATTAAGTCACCGTATAGTATACAATAGGCTTCTGTTAGTTAACATCACTGATAAACACTGTGTAATATTTTTATCATTATAAAATTATTATCATTATCATTCTACATTTGACTCAAGATTTGATTTAAAATTGACTTTAAAATGTTCATTTTGCTTTGCCTCTTTCTACTTCTTTAAAATATAGGTCTAGTTTGTAATTTACCACACAGTGGTGAGACAGGATCTGCTTATCATCTCAAGAGAAATATATTTGTTGCTCAAACTCATTCCCTTTTGTGTGGAGATGAGCAATCTGCTGTGCAGGACAATGTAGCCAGGGACAGAGGATGTCCATAAGAGCAGAGAACTCAGGGGATGCAGGAAGGATGTTCCTTCAGAAGAAGGACAGAACATTGTTGCTGTCACCTTACCCATCCCCTTCCTGCTGAGGGACTGCTCCCAGTCTCAACCGTAATCCACGAAGAAGGCCTCAAAGGTCTTCAGAAACGTTCCTTCTTATTGGAGGAAAGAATACATAAAAGAGAACTATTTAGATTTTTTTTAGGGTTTTATTTCCATTTTAAATTGAGGGAGGCCCTTTGGGGAGATAGGGTAATGATTTATAATTATGGTGATGAAACTTTAGAGGGGTTACTTTCTTTCAAACGTTTTACTCAAATGGGAATTTCAAGATGTATGGTCGAGATTTTTAAAAGTCATAGTAATATTCACATCTCCGTTACTTCCTTTGTTTCTGTGATGTTTTAACACAGCTAGTTCTGCACAGTGGTGTTCAGAACAAGACTTCCTAACGTAAACGCGTATATAAATATTTTAAGACATAAATAAGTAAACAAAAATCAAGACGACTTTATATATCAAAACTACATTAAAATGCAAAAAATCTATAAAACCATCAAACTGATAAATGAGAAAAGAATTCAGTTCTGAACTGTACCAGAATCTGCTTCTGAAAACCATCCCTCACATCAGTTATATGTTCCCATGCAAAATTTCTTGCCTGTGGTTTGACTACTGTGACTTCAAATTACAACAGAATACTCTAGATTTATTTTCCATATAAAAATGTTGTAAAGCTCTTGTCTTACAAAAATATTATAAAGTAAGCAAAACTTTTGATAATGTTTAGAAGGCAACTGAATATCTGCCAGCTTCTTTGTTGTGAATATCTTGAAAGTAAAACCCTTCTGTACTTTTCCATCTTTCCATAAGCTCACATAATACAGAAAAATTACCATTTTCTTTTAGCATTTGGCTCTATACGACTGAAATTGGACGCATGTTTTAAAGCTTTTGGCTTCAATGTGGATGAGGCATATGTCCAAATTTGTCCAAGAGACGCAACAGTTATATTTGGAATTTCAGCAGCTTAATTCCACCCATGATCTTTACAGTTGAGCTCACACTTTTATTCTGGCTGTTTTGGGACCACTTATCCCTATCTGTTTCAGCAGTTGAGTTTGGATGCTTCTGCATTAAAGATGGATTAGAAGTCAGATGTCTTTTAACATGAATTAACTGTATAGATAGAACTCGGGCCTCTTTTACTGGTTAAAAGGTCTGTGATAATATAAAAGGTCTGTAAGAATTTTGAAAACAGTAAGGTAGCAATCGATCACCTCTGGAAACTCAGAAGCTGAGGCAGGCAGTTCTAACATTGCCTTTAAGAGTGAAATCCATGTTATGTCCTAGATAGGCATTTGAGAGCAAGACTGTGAGTGGGAAGCACAGGTTAGGTTTGGCATTGCTTAAGGCCACAAAATGGTACTGCATCTCCCGAGGCAACAAGAAAGAGCTTCCCTCAGGAAGTACTTCACTATTTCATTTATCTCAAAAGTTACAAAACAAATTAGATTTTGGAGAGTTTTTGCAAAAGCGTCCAGTGGGAAATGTGTGTTCATCTTTGGTCTGAAATGTACAGTGTGGTTTTCTTGCTATGACAGCTTGGTAGGAAAATCACACTTGATTTTTACTAGCTGATTATGGCACTTTGTGAAATGGCACTTTAATAGCTCTTTGAGTGCTTAGTGTATACATCTCATTGAGGTCAAAAAAGTAATCTGTGGTTGTACTGAAAACTCTCAGAATGTCTGGAGAACCTCAGCTTATTAGTAAGAATGACTGAAAAGTCTTGGCTGGTGGGAAACTATGCAACTTTCCTTTCAAGTGCGTGCAAATGTATAGTTCTCCATTTTAAAATGACTGTATAGGGATGATACCTTTTCAGTTGCCAGAAATGTGCTCTAAAAGATAGATGTATGTCTGAGTACTTGAGATGAGCATTTTGCTAGTTTTTACTTGGGTGAGTCTGCAAATCCAACACAGACAGGTTGAGCTGGACTTACTTCATTTTATATATCAACAACAGAATTTATTTACTAAACTTCAATCCATTATACTTCGATGAAACCAACTCTGGAAAGGAAAAATCTTCATATTGTGGATGAAATGCAAGAAAGATAGGACTCCACTTGTCTCTCACATCTCATGCTGTATTTGCACACAGATGCTTTTATGATTGTATATTGCCCCTAGAAATCACATTGGATATGTGCAGATAGATAGTAATAACCTGATTTTGAAATATGACCTGTAGTTTGCATTAATTGTAATTTTTTTGCACTTACAATTTATCTGCAGATATAAGTTAATACAATTAAGGCATTTTAAATACTTGATTGTGCCCATTTCCCTGCTGTTGTCTGCAAAAACAGATCATACTGATATCCCCAAATTTAATCTCTTGTTTCTCCAGTCTCTCTACTGAGCACTTGTTGTTTCCATATTTATTGTTAATATTATGTTGTCGCCCTGAGACTGCAGATATTATTAGGGTCCATATTAAAATGTTCACTGTTGCACACATGAATTCAGTAGAAAATAGTTCTGTGGTCTAAATGTTCATCCCAGGGGGAAAAAAAAACAAAACCAAAAAACAAAACAGTGGGAGGAGGCCATGGTATCATATCTCATTGCTGGAAAAGTCTTGAGACAGTGAGAGAACAACTGTATTCCCTGAGGTCGCACAAAACCTATGTCTGAGTCTGGAACTGAGCCTAAACCCTTGTCTAGGTGCAAGAATCATCTTTCCTCTTTGGGGCTTAAGGTGTATAAAAATGTCTGTGATACCTAGAACGGGATCTGAACATCCTCACTGTAGGAGTATGCATTATCTCAAGTACAATCTCCAGCTGGAATCCATATCTACCATCTGGTTATATAAAGAAAATTGCATATAAATGATGCGTTTTTCTAACAAGTAAATTCCAGAATCGATTCAACTTTTCAGAGTCTAAATAAATTGTAAAAATTGTACCATTTGATATATTGACCTCTGAGAGAGCAGGAAGAGGGTTATCTGCTGAGCTGTGGTTCTCCTTGGGACATCATGCCAGTCATCATTAGATTCTTCACACTTCAGTAGTCTCAGCTTCTAAATCTAATATTCCACTAGCAATGGTCGCTGCAACGTTTAGTAAGGAGAGAGATTGCCAATCTAACTGATTAAAGGTACAAATTGCAGTGTGTGATAGGATTCAAAAGATGCAGAGAAGTCGACAGATATTTAGTTAAATATGCTGTACTGTTTTTCAGGTAAATGTACTGGAGTATTTGAACAAGTTGTTCTCCATTATCAACATTGCTTTGCCATTTCAAGAGACCGATCACTTAAATCCCTTCAGAATAACAGATTTTCTTTCACATATGAGGAACAACTTGGGTCAGGTTTTTCTGTTGTTGAAAAGGAGAAATGTACTAGCTAATGTCAAAAAGAAAATTAGATAAACTGATGCATAAAACTTCAAGGAAGTCAAGGTGATGCTGTTAAAAAATTGCTTTGAGAGTTTTGGCATCCATTTAAGAATTTTTCTGCATGTTTGCTGGGAAAGTTTCCTCTGTAATTTGTAGATTCACTCCTTTCATCATTTCCCTGAAGCCCAGACAGTTTCATTGGTTCTGACACAGAGTGAACAATTGAAAACATTCTTCAGTAGAGAAATATTCCAAACTTCACTTTCACAGTTGAAGGTATGGGAAAAAAAAAAGATGGTTTTAGGCAGTGAGACGTGAAGGACAAGTGGTAGGCCTGTCACAGAAGCTGATAGCTTGGCGATGGTTGTACATCATCTTCCCTTCGTTGGCTCATGGACCAGTCTCGGCTCAAATGCAAACGTGCAAAATGACACATTTATTTTTCATCTTAAACCTTGATACTTTCAGGCTCCCTGTGCACCAATGATTTGTTTCATTCCCCTATGTTCACCACAGATGTGCTGCCACCAGTGCCAGGGCAAGGAGATAAAACCGCTACTATGCTTTCTGATGGAGCCATTTACAGCAGCATTGACTTCACCACGAAAACTAGTTACAACAGTTCCAGCCAAATAACGCAAGCCACGCCATATGCCACCACCCAGATACTGCATTCCAACAGCATCCATGAGTTGGCTGTCGACTTACCTGACCCTCAGTGGAAAAGCTCAATTCAGCAAAAAAGTGACCTGATGGGATTCGGTTACTCTCTCCCAGACCAAGGCAAAGGCAACAATGGTAATTACAGCTCTTGTTTTCCAGAGCCCTTGGCTTTATACTGTATCATCTATGCATGAATTAGAAAAATCTTTTTAGTATGTGAGACACTGTTCATATCTACCATAACTAATGCTTACATACCTTGCATGCGTGCTGAACCTCACAAAATCACAAAATATATGGTTCTGTGGTTTTAATCCTCTTTGTCCTGTGCTAATCACCAAGACATCTGCCTTCCATTAGGCTAGGATAGGTATACATTAAAAAAAAAAAAAAAAATTAAGACTTGCTGCCCCACCACATCTGCCGTTGACTTGCTAACTGCATGTGTTGCATGTGCTTGTGCTGTCAACTAATCACACGATGCCACTGTGACCTTTGCCCTTTAACCCTTAGCCTTGCTTTACATCCCTGACTACCGCGTGGCTGAGGGATTGGCTAATAGATTGCCACACAACCAGTCACAGGATTTCAGCACCACCAGCTCCCACAACAGCTCCGAAAGGAGTGGCAGCCTCTCAGGTTGGTTCCACCGCCGTGGGTGGGTGAGGGACGGAGGGGTGTTGGTGAGCAGCTCGCCAGGGAGGCGGAAATCCTCCCAGGTTCACTTTGCGGATAGGTCTGAGGGTGCCTGCCCACTGGAATGTCAGCGAACAGCGTCACGTTGGCCTCTAGTGAAAAAAAAATGCCTTTTGCAAGACCCATTTGGAGATAATTGGATAATCCTCCCAACCGGCGCTCGTTGGCGCAATTGCAAACCTTGCCTTGTCACATCCTTTCCCTGACAGCACAGTCCATGGAGCAAATATATTTCCGTATCAATCCTCAGTTTATAGATCTCCCCACACTGAACTTCATGAGGAGATTAATATTTTTGTTGATTTGTTAACAGATTCCCCACTCCCACGAGCTGTTTCTAAATGCTGTTTTTCAGTGAAGCAGCTCAGAAATAAATGTAAGGCCCTGCAAGATGACCGGGGTTTCAAAAATTGTGCCAAGTCTGCATACAAACAGAATGTAAATTTTGTGTGTGTGCTGCATGTTATATTGGAAACATGACACATTTTCATTGGATGAAAATGATTGTAGTACATGTGGTTGTGTATTATATTTAAATACACCTTTTTCTTGATTTCTTTAATTTTGCTTACTTGTTGCTTATGTATCACTATGTCATTTTTTTTTCAAGACACAAACTGAAAAGCCAGCAATTAAAATGAAATTCTGCTATTTACTTAACTGAAATATGAGAAACCTAAAGGGACTTAAATTTCAAATTCATACTATATCCGTAGCCTTTTGAATTTCCACTGTAAGTTGGAGCAATTGTAACAGTAACAGATCAACCCTAGAACTGGCTTCTCTATGTCAGTTTAAATGACTATTCAAATTTATTGTTGAGATTAAAAGCCTATAATCATTGGCCCATAACTCAAACAGCCAAATGTGTTTGCAAGTCTTGTGTTCTCATGGGGAGTATTAGCTGATTTGAGTGAGATCCAAAAATAGGCTTATGGCATTGATAGAGAGGTATCTGGAAGCTAGGTTCATATGATACCTCAAGAAAGGTTCTTGTTCCTTGTATGTGAGATGTATTGGCAAGTAGCTTAGGAAATCGGCTTGCTCCTCTGGCTGCATGAAAATGCAGAAATTGATATGCTGAGGTACATATGTGCCAGTTATCAGAGGGCAGTATCACACTTTAGATGTGTTGACAGCTACACCTGCCTAAGAATTTTCTCAGAAAATACAAAGTTTCATTGGAAAATGCCAGTTGATCAAAAGCTAGACTTCGAACAAATATTTCAAGTGAAACATATTTTGTGTAGTGTTTCTCAGCTTGAAGTAAATTTTCTGACGACACACGGAAACTTCAGGTTAGCCAGTCTTTCCATGGCCAGGGCACTCCTGTTGTGATTAAAGCAGCTCACACCTGGATGCCCGAATGCTCAGATGAGTGTCAGATTATTGGACTGCCGAGTCAGTATTTTGCTCTCCCTTGCCCACTAATTATGTCTTTAATACAGGCTAATTATGTCTGTAATACATGAGAAACTGGGGGAGACCTTCAAATAGTCCAATAATTAGAGCATCACTGGAGTCAGAGACCAGCTTTGATTACATAGTCCCCATCAGGTTGAGCAGGGACTTGTTCTCTCACTTTCTTAGCTAGTACTTCAAGTACTACTTATTATTCTGACTAAGTTTCTGTCTCTCTCAAATGAATATCATGAGAAATCCTATCCCACTGTGGAATGGAAAATAGCTAAAAACTCAACTGCTTTGTGAGGCAGGGAAATTTAGTGGCTGTACTTTGCACAGCTCCCAGCTTATGTCAGTGCTATGATCATCAGCCCGACTGGCAAATTCTTTTTCCAGGACCTGATTCATCTAGAGATTTAAATAATATAATTGAATTTCAGTGTGAGGAGACATTGAAACATCAAGCATCATTGCTATGGGGAAACAAGGCTTTGGTGCAACAGTTTTCAAACACACATCAGGCATTATGTATTAGGTGTCTGTTCCACTAGTCTGACAGTGGAGTAACTCTGCCCATGGGGACAGAAGAGAAATCTCCTGCCCAACTGTACAGTGTAGGCTGCTTTCCCTAGTAGCAATGACCTTGGAATTCCTTTCTTTTATTTCTTCATCTGAACAGTTCCTCAGCTCTCTGCTTCACCCTTTCTAATATCTCCATTATCTTTGACCTTTCTCTCCAAAAGCCCCCAAATCCAAGTGACTCCATACTAGCACCCCACACATCCAACCTCCATTTTACCAGTTTCTTAAGATTACCAAGATGCTACACTTCCAAAATCTTCCTCTCCACCTCAACTAATCTCTAAGCTGAAGTTCTCTACATTTCTCTTCTCTGAGCATTCCTAGTCTAAATCCCCCTGCAACATGCAACACACACACACAAACACACACTCTCTCTCTCATGCATGTGCTTTCCTCCCAAAGCATCCCCTCCTGCCTTAGCTCCTGTTGGCTCCTATTCCTCCTGACTTTTGAAAATTTCCCCCATGTCCCACTAATTAAAATTATCGTACTTCCTTTGTACTGTTCTGTGACCCTATTTCTAACTCCGCTTTCTGCCATACCTGTGCTTTGAAAGCTTCGTTTTCCCTCCAGAAGGTTCATGTATTTGTTCCTCTATTGCCACCATCACTGGGGTTTCTTTTCTGTTGATCAAAATGTTCTTTCCCTTTTCAAGAAAGCTTCCGTCTCTGCCAGGCCACAAAAGGAGGGAAGAGCCTGTCTTGCATCCTAATAGATGGAATATCAGCTCAGTTCTCACATAGTGAATGACAGGATCTTGGCTGGACTTACTATAAATACTCCAAGACAAGGGAGGAAGAGCTCTGGTCTGGAATTGAGTAGTGGAAAACAAGGTCTTGTTTGCAACATGCTGCCAGACAGGCTGATTAGAAACGTTGCCGGACTTGTTGCCTGTCTCTAGCAGCCACAGCAGGAGGTGAAAAGAGAAGTCTCGGCTACTTCTGAATTACAGAATCACCTTGTTTCTTCCCTGTCTATTCACTCCTATTTTGGTCCAGCTGATGTTTGGAGATAACAGAAGAAAGCCACTGTCTCTCAGACAAAAAGTCCCATGACACGTGCTTATCTCTATTGCTAGAATTGCACCTCCTTCTGGACGTCTCTATGCCTAAAGCTAGAGCCATGGCAAAGAGGGTGGTGCCTGCCAGTACATGCTACGTCACCCTGCCTTACAAGTCAGTTGTGGTTTTACATGGACTTTTTTTTGGCTAATCCTTATAAATCAGCAAGAGAAGTCAGTGGGTAAGATAGATCAGACTGTGCTTTCTGCAATAGGCAAGGGATGAGTGACTGCCATCTGGGTACCCCTCTAAAAAAGTATATGACAAACCATTGTTCCACCCAACAGTCCAGAGAGTTTGAAAGCCACAACAAAATGGCAATAAATAGATGGGTCTCCAAGCAGTCAAGGGGTTTGAAATCTTGTGCCGTTCTTCCTCTTAATGAATTCCTGACAAGAAAAAGGAGTCGTGGCAAAATAAAAGAAGTGAAACAAGCGGGAAGAGAGCTTTTTCTGTAAGATCACTTTCCCACAAATGGAGGTGTCTCAACTGGAGAAGTGGGTACAAGGACAATAAGGAAAGAGAAGAGGGCTTAAGGAAAATGCATTGCTCACCTCATTTCTACTAGCCCCCTCCAATGGAGTTGTACATCAGAAATAGAACCTCTCCTCCACAGCGGCACAAGATGATATGAATCCTGTGAAACAGACAGTCCTAAAATATTGCAGATGACTTCCTCGTGTTTTACAAAATGGAACTTAGTAAATTCCTGTCAGCAAAACCCTCTTCCTTTTTGTTTTGACAACTTACACTTGTCACTCTGGCTGAAAGATATTGAGTCTAATGACAATTTTTTTAGATTGTGTCCTTAACCTTTGTTTTTTCCACAGAAAGAAATTATGCAAAACAGTGTTATAAGCACATTGGATTCTGACATTTGAAATAATTTGCTATGGTCTATTATATTTTTATCTAACAGTGAATTCAAGAAGTCATAAAGCAGACGTGAATAAATCAGTCAATATATTTCTGATATAGCAAAACATGTCTTTCCTTGGTTGTGCACTACTGTGGTGCAAATGTAATGAGTTTTAAAAATAAGTGGTTTTCAGCAATTATTCAGAATATTTTTCCATTCCATTTTATTATTATTTATAACCTTGTAACAGCATTAGCACGTTGATGCTGATTTTGCTGAGATATAAATACAACTTCTTTTTTGGGGCATGCCATCTGGAATCAGAATTCTTTCAAAGAAATGTAAATAGCTAGCGTTTTTCCCCACATTATATCTCTAACATTTTATTTTTCTTTTTGGATTTGCAGGTGGCAAAGGAGGGAAAAAGAAGAAAAACAAAAATACTGCCAAGCCCCAGAAAAATAATGGTTCAAACTGGGCCAGTGTTCCCCTCCCACCCCCTCCCGTGCAGCCGCTTCCAGGCACAGAGCTGGAACACTATGGGGTGGATCAGCAAGAAGCAGGGTAATTTTTTTCTTTCTCTTTTGAAGAAAAATCTGTGGTTTGCAGAGACGAGGCTTTTTTTTTTTTTTTTTTTTTTTTTTTANTATCCTATAGACTTATTCAAGGCTATGGAGGGGGAATGTTTGAATAGCTTCTCTTGATAGTGACTGAAGATGGAAGTAAAAGTGACCTTGCTTCATCATCATGTAGGGCTTCTCTGCTTACTCATGCTGAGAAGTATCTCGCTTCATAGGTAACTTAATTGAATTCTGTTGGGACTGCTTGCAAATGACGGGACTCAGAGTGAGTAAGGATGACATAATCTGGCTCCTTGTATTTTTTCACTGCTTTGATATTTCAAAATATTAGAGCCAACAGAACAAAAAACCTCACACTAAACTGGATTAATTTTAGAAGGTCAACCAGTGGATAATAATCTTCTCATCAGCTTTTGGAAGAAATTTCACAGTTGAGGAAGGCATGCTATTTATAGGCCTTTTTTAAATTATTTAAACAACTCTTGAGTTTCTGGAACCTTACACTTATTTTTGGATAGCTTAAACTTGTTCTCAAGGACACAAAATCACACAAAAAGCACTAAATGAGAGGAAAGACACATTTCCTGTACAAAGAACAATTATGGAATGCTTTTTAAAAAGTGAATTTATATGAAATACCAGGTTATCAAACTCTGGAGGAAAATCAGAATATATATAAAAATAGTTTACTGTGGTCAGCTCTGGTGGAGGCTTTGAGAATCATTGTTCTGTCAGGGACAAATTTCTGCCTGTTTCAATACATGAATTAATCAATATTTCCTAAGGATGAAACATATGTTTTAAAAATCATTGTAATAGCTTTACTGAATAAAAATATTTCAAATGTTATCTCTTTTGTAAGCATGGATTGATCATCACTACTTTTATAATGAAAACTAGAAGAATTAAATATTAATATTTGAGTTTATACCAAGTCCTTCAACTCTTAAAATGAATAATAACTAACTGTGTAAGTCAGTGGAGTTCCTTTTAAAATGAAGGTCCATCCAGGCTGTATTAGAGTTAGAATTTCAAAGCAAATGCAAGGGAAAATAAATAACCTTACTGATTGTAAGTGTTGTTTCAAAGTCAAGGCAAAAAGTGCATATAATGGTTATGTTCTGTATTCTGTTATAAAAAGCTAAAATAAATTTAAGATGGTTTCACCATGTAATATTTGTCTTTATCAGTTTATATCCTTAAAACACATGTGCAGCCACTTCACTAAAATAATTATGCTATAGAAGGCAAACAACTTGGATTTTCTTTCAGGACAATGAAATAGCATAAAAGGTAAATGGAAATACCTTCTAGAGAAATCCCTTGTGACACAAGGCTTGATTCCTCAGTTGCATAAAGTATCTGTTATTGAGCTGGAAGGAACGATGTTGGTCACCAAGACAACACTGGTTATTTAAGGATAAGGTAATCACCAGCCTTCCAAGGTTCCCAACAATTCAGACTTGGTTTTTCCTCTGATTATCTTTTGAATTACTCTTCTCTGTTGTTTTTTGTAATGTCTCATTAATAGTGGTTGTAACAAGACCTTCTAATGTGCATTTTACCAAACACAAAACAAATTTGAAGATTAGACGTACAGTATCAGTCTTGAGCTACAGTAATTTGCAACCAACTTTGCTGAACCCAATGAATCTGCAATGCCCATACTTCCTGGGGATGTATCTAATACTAATGGTCATTCTGTATTCAGGGGTTGATCTTGTTTCCGTAGTTTTCAACATGTTAAAATGGAATGAATCATAGACTGCATTCCTTATGTTGCCTTTGTTATTGACATTTTGGGTAAAAAAAAAAAGCAAGAGATTTTTTAAACCATTCTGTTTTTCTTGATTTGCTTTGATGTATACTATGTATGACAAGTTCAATGTGTTTTAATTTTAGAATTAATTGCATGCAGATGTAATTATAGCATGAATTACAATTGAAAAATGAACTTCCAGTAAGAAAACCTGAAGACTTTAATAAAGTTCTTGCAATGTGATATGAAAGGTGAACGCTCAGAGCAATAAAATAAGGAAGCTGACATCTAAATAGAGACTTATTTTTCTGTGCATGTCTTCCTATAACTCTTGAATTCAAGTGTGAGTTTCATTGGCATGAGTATCCCAAATAAACTAAACAATTATGACACCTTTTTGCTTACTAGAGATTAACACTAGTGGCCTATTTGCTTACAAATTGTAAAAGAAAAACCACAATAGCAGCAAGTGAAAAAAAAGACAGCTGACTTAATCATAGGTAAAGATGAAAAAAAAAGACACTTTTAGTTCTCTCTACCATCTTCTCCCCAGAAGAACTGAGCTTTGCATTCACCTCCATTTTCCCATGAACTGCAACAAACATAAGTAAAGGTGAACATGTTCTTTCAAGCAGCCATTTTATATAATGTGGTAGCTTTTAGGATGTCTTAAATTCCTATTTAATCTGTGCAGAAAGTCTGTTTATACTGCTGTTTCCCTAGCAAGCTCTATCCTGTGAAACTTTCTCCTTTTTTGTGGTCCTTTACAAACTCTGTGCTTGTTCCTTGTTGTCTTCCTTAATTTTCTCTTGTATATACCGCAGACTTTGAAGTTTCTCTTTTCCTGTAGTAGCTCCCAATCAAGCATGTTCCCTTCCCCACCCTTTTCAGAGAAGATGCCTTTGCTTGGTTTTATCTAATAAACTTGACAGTAAGGAAATGCTTAGTACTTATTCATTATCATCTACTTATATTTTTTCATCAGTAATATGCATGATCTTGAGCGAACCCCAGTAAAAGCAGTTTTCATATTGTTATCACTGGTTACTTTTTATTTCTTACTATTGATTCCACCTTAAAATGGAATATTAGCTGCTGGATGTTAATATATTTGATAGTCATTTTCTGTTTTTAGAAAAAATAGAGAAGTTAATACCTTTTACATCAAAAAATCCTTTCTGGCAAGGCCTAGAGAGGGAAGCTTTCTTTGTTGTAACAATGTGAGTAATGAAACTGAATTGTTATAGAATGTGCCCCTTATCTATAATCACATCTATTTTTTATTTTGAAGAAAAAAAATTTATCAAAGTAACGAACCAAGCTTTTTAATAGCAAAAGATTACTACAGAATAGAAGTGCTGAGAATAGAATAAAAATTATTAGAAACATAGAGAGTCATGTTTGTTAACCAGAACTTATTTAGGGACATAATTATCATGAAATTACAATCAGAAGTCCCTAGTGAAGCTAAAGTGCTTAGATTTTAATAAGGAGTACTTGAAAAAGGTTGCATGCATTTTCACCAAGTTGTATTTACTAAGAAGAGGGATGTGATCAATATTCACTATGCTGGTTCCAGAAGTTTCAATAACTGTATCATGAATATGAGGTGTAGTTACTATGTAGTCTGTTAGGTTTGCTAGCTTTTTCTTGCGGATTTTTTGTTTGTTTGTTTTGTAAAATGCAGGTTAGAACTGGTGGCTTTTTGGACATCTTATATTATGAAAACAAATGTTCTTGTACCTGAAATCTTGAATCTCAATGTCCTGAATTTCAGGCTTAGGTTCCTTTGGATTTCAAACAAAATCTAGGTAAGGCTACAGTACTTGGACAGAATCTTTTTACTAAGAAATCTTTTTACTATCAAGCTGAACATTTGGGGATTTGAAGCAAGTAGGGTGAAAAGGTGAACACATCCGCAGCTCATTTATGCATTACTGAACAGTCACTAAGGAGTATCTTTCTGCCCTGTCCCTTTTAAAGAAGAAGCCATTATACCAAAGCATGAGGTTGAGAGAGTAAAAGTGACAGAGCTGTTGCACTGTACATTTTTAGCAGCATGAGTTAGGATGGTCCCCTCACCCTTGGGTGGCAATGTCATGAGTGAATATTGCAAGGAAAGACAAATTAGAGCTAGTCATATCTTAATTGTTTCCTAAGGAATTGAATACATATCATGTAACATTTTCTTAAATCTCTGTCTTATGAAAATGGTAACGATCATTCACTCAAAAACTCCTAAATGCCAAGTGTTAAGATGCAGCATTTATTTGCACCTCTGTACACAAACGTATGTTTGTGTATCTATATATGGTTTTATCTAAACATAGATGTAAAGTGATATCGGCCTTAATTACAAGATACGTCTTCCACAGACTTTTGGATGATTAAGCCAGGTTGTTTTAGCTATCCTGAATCTGTACTTTTAAATACAGACTACAGACTTTTGAATAAGGAAAAAGAAGTTTAGTTAATTTTAGAAATCTTTGGGTTTTGCTTAAAGTAAATGTTCTGTTCATAATACAGGTTTTGAAACTTCTCTGTCTCAGCGTTCCCAGCCTTTTTGTAACCCAGCTTCACACTTGAGAAAATTGGCAGTGATTCATTTTTCTCTGGGAAATTGGTAATTCCTTCCTTCCAAATCAGGAGCCTTAAAGGAGTATTTTTAAACTGGTTTGAGAAATTAATTGTATAATGCAATGCATTGCCTGCCTGCATTGCAGACACAAGGGGTGTACCTTGTCAGCAGTCCTTGAAGGTGGAAAGAAGATAAAGTGACTTAGATGATGCTTGGGGAATGGTCTTTAGAGTGTGAGATGGTTTGACAGTGAAGGAGCTGTGAGAGCTTTTGGTTGTCTGGTTGCCTTTTGAAAAGAGCTGTCTAACCTGAGGTATTTTGGAATATGCTGGGAGTTAAGAAGAAATGTGTGCAGATGCTCAAGAGACTGCAGACTGACTTGATGGGAAGAGTACACAATGTTGAGATTTGAGTGGTGTGATCATCAGCAGAGCTGTGCACAACTGAAGTTGTGTCCAGATTAGGGAATTACTCTGGGGAAATAATGCACAGGGAATGACCACGGTCACTAGGGCCTATGTGTCTTCGGTGATGCTGGTGTCTCTAAGGGACAAGGTCCTGGGATGATACTGTAATACAACACTGAATTGAAAGGTCTGTGATGAGGACAGAGACAGAAAAGGATTGAATTGCTGGAAAAGCTTACATAAGAAGGGGTAGTAGAACATAAAGCTTCTGTTTCTAGCCCTGATCGGATGTTGCATCACTTCTTACACCTTTGGTATAAGACTAAAAATTGAACCACAAAAACCTATCAGAACATCTCTTATATGTGAAGAGAAAAGAATTTCATACTGAAGAATATTGGTAGTTGTTAATCTTTTAATTTACTTTGGGCAGATGTGTAGAAAGTGTTCAGAAATTTAGCACCGTCTAGGTAAGTCCCAGTAAAGATTGGTTAGGAGGTGGGTTGCTGGCAGAGCTGTCTACATGCGTGCTAATGTATCTTATCAGCTAGTGTTGTGACATAGCATATGCTTAAGGTCAGTTCTGCTGCGACATGAATGTATTGCTCATCACAGTAGGTACGTATATGCAGTGTGGTAAGACCAGAATTTATGCGGAAAGTGTAGCTTTTTATTTAAGCTACAAAATAAAAACAAATAATAAATTTATAGACAAATAAAGGAGAGGATGGGAGTAAGGAAGCGCATAAGTGCAACTATGTAAAGCTCGCTCTGCCTTTTAAGAATGCTGCTATTTTCATGTCTAGGTCAATCTTCATGCATTCTCCTAGGTTAATGATCCAGGAAGTGAGTTAGTTCATTTTTGTTGTTGATTGTGGCGTAACATTATCTAATCACCATTAACAAATGAGATAATGGATCGGTAATTTTTTTGTTGCTCATCTTGTTCAAGTTGCTTAGCAGTTGTGGGAAAAATTAAACAGACTCAGTAAAGAGAACTTAAGCAATTATGACCCTATTTTCAATAAATGTTAAAGCTCACACTGCGTGCGAGGGTTCAAACTGTAGCAGAAATCCTGTATACCCCCTTCTGCACGTCAGAGATGAGGTTTGATATATGCTAAGTTTACTTGGTTTTCATTTTAGATATGACAGTGATGGTTGGTGTCCGCCTTTGCCAGTTCAGACCTATCTACATCAGGGCATGGAGGATGAGCTTGAAGAAGACGATGATCGTGTTCCCACACCTCCTGTCCGAGGAGTGGCTTCATCACCTGCAATCTCCTTTGGGCAACAGTCAACTGCAACCCTCACGCCTTCTCCACGAGAGGAGATGCAGCCAATGCTTCAAGCCCACCTTGATGAATTAACTAGGGCTTATCAGTTTGATATAGCAAAGCAGACATGGTAAATGTTTGAAGGGGGCACCTGCGGTGTGGGAAATGAAAGCATAATCATTTATTCCTCGATGACATAAATATTGACTGTGTTCAACAGCATTTCAGTAATGTTTCCAAAGCAGGAAAATGGAAGCAGAAATAACAAAACTGTATCTGCAGTGTGAAGGCCTTAAACATTAGTAGGTGCTTTTTAAACCATAATGCTTGGTAATATGTTAAATCTTGGCTAAAAACATGTAAAAATAATATTCCTCTGCAGTTTTACCTATATATGACTAAGTAGTTAACACCCACCTATTGACAACTTTTGTACAGTTCAGAGTACTCTCTTTTCAGGCTAGAAAAAGATATGAATTTTTTAGGATTTTCAAAAACATCGAGGTTCTAAATTCCTGATTAAGAATAATACTAGTCACCTGAAATAGCAATGTAGCAGCTTTTACTCTGTGTCACATGAGAATGAAGCATTTGCATCTCTGACTGTAGTTTGAAATACCATGAAAACTTCTGATTCATAGGGAAAAACCCAGAAATAGCAGGAAGGAAGTTGTTAGAATTTACAAAATGGATCTAGCGTTTTAGAGTGCTTTATGCCTATTTGAAGGAAGAGCAAGCAAATACCACAGTAACATTTCCCCTGCAAAACAAACAGAAGCAATCTCTTCAGGGACTGAAAAAGAACTTGTCAACTGCACCAGGCTGGGGATATGGTGAAGGTCAGTTACTTTCTAGATGTTCCCTAAGCGGCAGTTGTCCTTTTACAACTTTTCTATCCAGACAAAGCCCGCGAATCTCGGAGGAGAGGAGCAGAGCTCGTTACTGAATGGCGCACTGCCAGCAGAGGAGCAGCCTTTCTTCGCTGGTAAATAAAGCCACAAAGTTATTCAGTTTGAGCTACCATAAATAGATCAGGCAGGTAGGCAGGTGGTGCCAAATCAAAGCCAGCTGTTTTCCCTGGACACGGTCGAAGCCTCGAGGCTTGTCTGCAATCTGCACTCAATCAACAGGGTACTTTGGTCCCACTGCAGTGCCACGCTGCCAAGCACGGACCCCGGCCTGCCTGTGGGACAGACCCAAATCCCAGGCAGCAGCTAGACCTGGCCTATTGAAGGTAGCTGACTTCTGAGCCAGCACACAGATGCATACCCTGTCTGTACAGTCAATTGCTGCTGCATTTTGCAGCTGTTACCCTTTCTATGCCCTACAAACCATAGGTGCCAGTCTATACTACTATAGCGTAGTAGCACTCTGTAGCAAAGCCTCTTGCAGCTGACAGGAAAGGTCTTGCTCCCTTTTTGGAGAAATGAAAATTGGTTGGGAACTTTCATAATGTGCTTAGGAACATACAGATTTTAACATTGCCTTTGTGTAAGGTCACAGTACTTGAGCTTGAAACTCTGAAAAAATATAAAGGAGATAAACTTTATTTTCATGTTAGGACCTTATAGCAGGTAAATATTGAGGGTTGCAAATACAAATGATTTTTACAGTAGTAGTGACATGGAATTGTTTAATGCTTTGAAAATGTTTGGCTGGATACATATCATGCTGTTCAGCAAATGCTGTTCAAAGTCAGTGGAAAGTCCTCCATTGTCCTAAGTGGGAAGGACGAGTTCTTGGTTTTCTTTTCACAAAGTTAACCTGTCCAGTGTAGAGGGGGGGGGAACAAAACAACGAGATGAGACCTGTCAGATAGGTTACTGTAGGAGTAATAGAAGAGAAATACAGAGACCAGACAACTAGAAATTTAAGAAAAAGCACATTAGAGATTACTGGAAAAGTACATAATCATTATGGCCTTGATCCAGCAAATCACTTAAGTATATGCTTAACTACAAGTACATGAGAAATTGACTTCAATTGTTCTATCACATGCTTAACATTAAGCATATTCTTAAGTATTTTGCTTGATTGGGAGCTAATCACACTGTTTATTGAGGGTTAGTAGATGGTAGTGCCCTTTAGTGCAGTGTTTTGAACACTGCATAGCTAAGAACCTGGTGTCCAGACAGAAAAATATTCAAGAACTGCCCATCAGAAGGGGGTTGTATATCAGAAGGGAAGCATTTGCTCTGCAACTAAGCTCCAGAATAAGCAATAATTTAAAACCTACACCAAGGTGGAGAGAGATTCCAGTGGTACATAACATTTACCATGACATTCTCAGATCCGATAGATTTACATTATGAAAAAGAAAAAGCTGTTTGAATAAAGAGAATTACTGCACTCATGAAGTGTAGGCAATAATACAGCACAAAGTTTTCATCGAAAATGTATTAGAGCTAGGAAACCAAACAGGTGACAGTTGTAATTTTTTCTGTTATGCTGACGTCCAAGCAAGAGACCAGCAGAATCCTGGATCCCGTCCAGAGCGCTGCCAACTCAAATCAGGTCACAGCACCTCGTGAACAGCCACCCAAGGATTCCCAAGTGCCTAAGTTAGCAATTTCAAGCATGTTCTTATGCCAAGGCCGGTCATGCCTGGGTCCCCTGGCACAGCTTGCTGTGTACCTGTAGTGCTGTAGAGAATGCTGCATTGAAAGCTGATGGTTGTTCTTTTCCTCTCTAGCCTCTCAGAGACCACGCAAATGAAACTCCAAGTCCCGTGCTTGCCTTTGGCCATTTAGCTGTCCTGTGGGTGTTTTTTGTCTTTGTTTTTCATTTTTTTAATTGTGATTGCTGCATGCAGTAATTTCACACATGCGTGCCCTAATACTGCTGCAATTAAATCAATTAAACTACTTGGAATAAAGCAAAATAAAAAAGCCTTGCTGATACTGGGTTCATTGGACTTGAAAATTTCTTCTGTCCTATTGGTCATTTCCTCCTCTTTAGGGTGAGTTCTACTTAAGGGCACTGAGTCTGCTTAAGCAGAAGGAGTAAAATTTACTTTTGGCTCAACATGTGATTTGCAAGGTAGAATATTGGGTGAGACACTTATATGCTAGGTTGGGATTCAGAATTGTGCTTCTCCATGGACTTCCTACCTGATTTATGTAACCTCTGTGTACATTGTTCCTCATCTGTGAAAGGGCAGTCTTGACCTTCCCCATCTTACAGGAGGGGAAGTATATTTAAGACTGGAAAGTGTGCAGGTACTCTGGTATTAGAAGCTATGGTGAATAACTGAACTGACTTTTCTTGAGTTTGACCTAACAAACACGTTTCATAAACCTACTTCAGGACTTATTGAAAGGCTTATCTTCTGTTGACCATGGGGTACAAAGTCTCATCCATTCTGATGACATTTTCCTGTTTGTTTGTGTAGGCACATCCAAAGCAATACACAACCTCCTCAGGCTCCAGTTCCGCCCCTAGGATATGTATCTGGAAACCTTATTTCAGATTTGGAAACAGATGTTCCAGATGATGATGATGATGAGGATGATATTGAAGAAGAAACTGTAGAAATCAGCAGACCACTAAGAGGTCTAGAGCATACTCCAGGCTCCAGTATGGACAATCTAGACAGCTCTGTGACAGGTAACCAAACACAGTTAACAGTGACAACCAACTTGTTCCTAACAGTAAAATACATCATCAATCAAACACTTTCTAAGTGAAAATTTATTCCACTCTATTTCTGTAACATTTAAAATGTGTTAATATTAAACACTAAAGTTAAAGAAGGATTTGAAAATACTTTGCTGCAAAATGATAAGAAAATTCATGAATTTTAAAAAGCTTTAAAGACTTGGAAGAAAACTCAATTATATCCTAGCTTTCATGAAAAGCTCGCTCTACTGGAGAAGCAAGCCAGTTACAGAAAAAGGAGGGGGAAGACCTCGGCTTAGGAATATATATTTCGTAAATCAGGAGCAGCATAAAAGTGTTATCTTGAAGCACTCTTAGATATTTTGCTGGGTAAATGCTTTCACAGATGAACACAGGGAAGTTGAAAGACTTCAGAATAAGTGTAGTTAGATCAGCACAACATTTATTTGTAGAGTAAATACAACATTTATGTAGGAAAATGTGTATTTTGAACCTACTTTGTATTGCTGAATTTAGTAATTGTTCCTTTTCAGTGAAGACATTTAATTATTCTGACACTCCTTGCTCCACTGCTTCTCGCCCTTTGCATGCCTTGGAAAGTTACAACAGGGATCATCAAAGAGAACCTAGAAAGGCATGCTAAACTAATGCATGGAATCTGAATGAATAAAATTGCCATTGATGAAATGTAGGCAGTGAAAGATATTTTTGGAAAAATACAGATTTTATATGGATATAAAGAACTTTTTGTAGGCATTAGCATATTTCCCTTCAGGTTAAACGTGGGCCTCTATATACTATACTGTGTCCATAATGTAGAGCTTTATTGGAGACCCAAATGTACATAGTGTCCACAGTTCATAAAAGCTAGTGGGTGCTTCTTCAGTCTTTGATCTCTGTGGAAGAACACTGATTGTTAGTTGTACTTTAAGGGAGGCTTGCTCAGTATAACTTGCCACCATAGCACTGCTGAATTTCATCTTTGTTCTGGACCTCAGAAATTCCAGGGTTTTTGCACCCTTACTTAAACATTGCTATTCTGAAAACACTGCAGGAATATGACAGTGATGGAGCATCAATACCGGTAATTTTCTTCTTCTTCCCTTGTTGAATTAAATAGTGTGTAGCTTAATCCCACTTTCCAGGTTTTCCTTCACCCTAGGGCCAGACTGCTTGCCAATCTAATTAAGATTTAAGAATTGTATCTCTGCTGCTGTGATTTGAAATCCAGATCCAGCTGAAGGCCGTAGAGTTAAAGTTTAAATCCCTGAATTGAGAAGGTTAACTTATTAGTGCATGAGTATGTTAAGTCACTTCGCTTGAATTTCTAGTGTAATCTCCTTCAGGCTATAATTCTGCATATTTTTACATATCTCACTAATGGCTCAGAAGCCTTTCCATTAGGAATGCAGTAAGGGGTTTGCTCTGGTAATACAGAAATAAATAAAAAAAAAATCAGGTGGCTATATATTTTCCATTTGGTATGTATTAATATGTCAATGTTGATATATCTGCAAATCAGAAAATGAATGGTTTTCACATTTGCATTTTCACCTAATATTTTGGACCACTCTACCTAGCGCAAAGTAAGGAATAGCTGCGTTTCTGCTCTAATTCGTAGACTTCCGTACTTATTACAATTTATCCTTTTATGAATAAGATTCAAGCTTGTTCTAATAGTTATAAACCTTGTTTAATTATTGAAGTGTTAAATGTTTAATTGTTGGAGTGTTAAAAACTTCCTGGCGTATTTTTTGGAAGAAATTGGGCAGAACCTGGTAACGTAGACTGGGAGTGTAGTTAAGGTGATCTAAATGCACTCCCACTCATTTCCACCGCTATCTTGATGTGGCCTCATCCAACTGAGAATTAAGGTTCTTCTTCTTTTGCTTTTCTTGTTTAATTACTAGCTGGATCTGTTCCTTGATGTGGTTCATCGCCTGGCAAGCTGTTTGCCAGCACTGCAGGAAGGGAATGTGCAGCTGGAAGGGAAGCAAAATGACAGAATGCCCCTATAGTGTATAGCCAACAGTTAGATTAACTTAAACCAGTTATGGAACTATGGCCTTACAAAAATACAGCCAGTGTGTTAGTCTAAATGACCTATAAAATGGCAAACTCTCCGAATGACAAAGCTACTTCTCATTTCCTCAGTTACTATATGGGTAAAGCCTCAGTTTTCTGAGGGCTTGTTTTGGGCTTGTTTTTTTCTAGCGGCGGAAGGAAGTTGCTTATTATACTTGGACAAATTGTTTCAAAAGACAATTTTAATTTTTGTGTATCTGTTTCTGTTAACTCTTCCAGGCTGCGTTTACTGGTGTTAAGGAGGGTATATAACAAATTGCATTCATTGTTTCTAAGCTGTTTCTCATTCTTTAATCTGATTGCTTTTAGAAGACTGTAGAACAACTAAATTGTTCTTTCTTGCACTGAGAATATATAAGCTACTTCTTTTCACAGGGCTTTTGGTGACTTAAACCAGCATTTTTCTAGGAATTTATATACCACATTTTCACTTCTTTAAATGTTATATTAAAAAATGGAGGCAAATGAGAACAGCTGACCCAGATGGAGCAATATTTCTGTTCATTTTGAAGTGCGCCCTGTGAGTTCAGTGTTTGTGAGAAATCTAAATTGACATCCTTCGGTCAAGACTTCCTCCGAATAGAGTTGCTGTATGGTGAGCAGGGGGAGTTTCCTCACCCTATACTGTTAGCATGCCTCAGCGATGACTTGAAGATACCCACTCTCAGAATGAAATGGTACTTTGTTCTTTATGGCTGAGCTGAGACCGAGGTTTTCATCCAATGCCAAATGCGGGACCCTCTGAGGGGAAACACTGGCACTGTGTGAGCTGAGCTCAAACTGCTAAATTCCTCTGAAACCACAGTGTTGCTCCTTTAAACTGTTTAAAAGTCAGGTTGTCTTCCAAGCCCTTGAGTTTTAGTTACAGCTAACTGAAGATTCAGACAAGGATTTAATCTGTGCTATTAAGCTTTTCTTTTTGCAGGTGGCAGAGACATAATGTTGACATGTATAATAAAGTGAAAAGAAAGGAGGAGTGCACAGTAACTATATCTTAACATTTTCCAGATACTGCAAAGAAAACTCAAGGAGGGAGGTTTAGATTTGAATGTTTGTGGGATGGAATATGAAATTAAAGCCAAAGTTTTTCTTCATTCCCAGCATGGTTTCTTAAGATACTGAGTTACTGATTCTAATTAAAAAAAAAAGAAGAAAGAACTGAAAAGCAGCTCTGAAACTTCTGCTCACTTGACTTTTAATTTACAATTATTTAGGGTTATTTTTGCTTTCAGAGACACATTGAAATATGTTTTTTCTTTTGCTTATGTTTAATGTTTGCCTTTATAATTAATTGCTGTGCAGAATTATGGCAGGAATGGTCACAAAGAGTCTGTTATATTATTCTACTTTAATAGACTTAATTAATCGCATATGATGACTATGTAAGAAATTAATTTGCTTCTCACTGAAATCACTAAGAACAACACTAGGTTTTGTCAGATCAAAGTATTATGGTTTAGGGGTTTTCTTTGCCCTTTCCTTATCTTCTCCTCCCCCAGCACCACCAGTGAAGCTGATAGTGAGAACTGTTGTACCCTCAGTCCTGGTGCATTTTGACTGAGGGGAGAGATACACTCATTAACTAGCATGGAAATTAGAACAAGCCCTTTGCTACCTAACTGATACAAACCGATATAAGCAGAGAGATAGTCTTGTAAACAGTACCACTAGAAATGGATAATAATTTTTTTTTCAATAGAATTATATAGATCTGAAATTATAAAGATCTCCATAGCTTGTTATAGCTCAGCAAGGAAGAAAATCCCTTATTTGGCATGTTTTGGTCTTGATTAAAAGAATCACTGATTATTGTCTGTACGGTAAAAGTTGTTCATTCATTGTGTCTGAGCACAAATGGAATAATTCTTGAAAATTATACAAAATCATTTTCGTAAGCCATATTTTACCATGGCAGAGTTCAATATTTATATTGATTTGCTTAGGGATACCTATTGCAAAAGATTCTATTTTATAAGCAGTTAGACAGATTGCATTTAATAGGAAGAATGTGTTTCATGGATTAAATATGTGCTCAGAAAATAGGAAACTGCTACTTTTTGTATCTCATAAAAATGGTAATGCAACAATTAGCAGGGTCACATTATAAAGCACAGACTTTACTCTAGCTTAATGGATCTAGGGATATGCATTCATCAGCAACGATGGATTTAGCATAAAATGACATGTAAATGAATTGATGACTGATCATAAATTAATTTTAGTGCTGAAGAAGTAATAGAGACACAGCAAGATGCCACTTTATCATAGTATTTTACTGCTCAGCAACATTTGAGCAACTACTTAATGGTCTGTGTGCATTTCTTTTCTAACAGCTTGAATAAATTTGAGAAATTTTTGTGCCTTTCAGCAATATGGAAACCAAAAAATCTAGAAAGATTGAAAATGCAAACACAAATAAATTTGGCTAAGTGACATAAATTTATTTTTCATTAAATGTTTATGAAGGGCATTAATTATGGTTGGACCTGTGAAGTGCCAAATATGTATGCATGATTTTTACCTCCTTTTGTTTAGTGTTTCCTGCCCCAAAATAAAAATTTTAAAACTTAAGTGTTTATTTCAGGTATATACATTTAAATATTTGGGCATTTATGGTGACGTATAATGTAAAGTATAAGACCGGGTCTAATTTTTGAAGTGTGATCATATTTATATTTTGCATTCAACCCCTTCTATTATTCTTTCTTATTTTAATGGTACAATGACTGTTGCCCCTCTTATTCCTTCACCTCCACCAAAATCAGTGGACATTCTTTCTTTGTAATCATGACAGTAGTCAGACATATCCAAAAGAGGATCATGTCTTTCTCCTCTAAAGGCTAAAGGAATTCTTTAACTGATTTCAGTCAAAGTAGCGTCAGTCCCCAAGGACTTCATCTGTACTTCACAAACCTAAGCAGTCTAACCCTGTTCCATCAAAAAACCTGCAGAGGAGCAGGGGCTTAATATTAGCATGTGCCTAACAGTTTTGTGAAGGAAAGCACATAATAATACACGTACAAGTCCCAGTGACATCGTTTGTTAACCTTAAGCATGCACACAGAGTTTGGTGTGTACAGAAAAGTATCTAATGGAATTTTCAAAAGTGTTAGGTTTGTTGTGAGCAGCTTTTACTTCACAAGTGCATTAGATTTTTTTTTGAAGTAAAACAAGAGTACAGTTTACAAAGAAAAATAGCATTTTTTATTGCCTGCAAAATGCCACTAAAAGTAGTAGCATGCAGTTTATTCCCCTCACCTTTTCCTGAGAGCAAAGAAGCTTTGTCTTTGCATTAGCACCAAGAGATATTTTACAGAGCAAGAAAAGAGTTCAACTTTTCACAGAGTCAATTTTGTTCTGCATAAAGCATTTACTGCTGCTGTCAGCAAGACTAAAATTTACAGTTGCCAGAAAGCGTAAAAACTCAAATGTGCTCTTGGAAAACACATAGTGAGCTGCATGTAAAGGAGACACTAAAAGCCTGTTTCATTCCATTTCAAAATGCACAGTTGATCTGAAAGGGATGTCAGCATCTCTTATTCTGCCTTTATTCAGAGAGAAACAAACGTGCATCTGATTTGGAAGACAAGAGGCTAGTGGATGCCTTTAAAAAAGCAGTAGCCACGTGTGCTACATTACCACAGCTGCGTGGTGGCCTGAAGTGCCCGGGCTGGGCTCCATGCCTTCTGGGCAATGTCCACACCTCTGGAGGGCAAAGCAAGCCGGGGTTTTACTGCTGCAAGTTTTGGTGGGGAAAAAATTGTTTATGCAGTGAAACTGAATAAGTCAGGAACCAGTAGAAATAATGTGGAGATTTCACCTTTAGCCACCTGGTCATATACAGCTGTGGGTGCTGTATATGTCTCATGGTAGCTTGCTGAGTTTTGCCTCTGCTTCTAGCAACCAGAAGTATCATAGAATCTTTGAATCATGGAATGATTTGAGTTGGAAGGGACCTTTAAAGGTCACCTAATCCAACCCCCCTGCCATGGGCAGGGACATCTTTCACCAGACTGGGTTGCTCAAAGCCCCGTCCAACCTCACTTTGAACACTTCCAATGATGGAGCATGCACAACTTCTCTGGGCAACCTGCTCCAGCGCCTCACCACCCTCATTGTCAAAAATTTCTTCCTTATATCCAATCTAAACCTACCCTCTTTCAGTTTAAAACCATTGCCCCTTGTCCTGTTGCTACAGGCCTTGGTAAAAAGTCTTTCTCCATCTTTCTTATAAGCCCCCTTTATATATTAAAAGGCCGCAGTAAGGTCTTCCTGGAGCCTTCTCTTCTCCAGGCTGAACAACCCCAACTCTCTCAGTCTTTCTTCACAGGAGAGGTGTTCCAGCCCTCTGGTCGTTTTTGTGGCCCTCCACTGGGCCCACCCTAACAGGTCCACGTCCATGCAGAACTCCATGTGGGGTCATTGTTTGCTTTAGTTGTCAACGGTGTTCACACCCTAGTAAAGCTCACGTCCCTGAGAGAATTGAGCTATGCTTCCAGCCTCACAGGTGGTCCCTCCTAACACAGCTGCTGGAGGAGAGGGGAGGGGGAGGCGATCCATGGGCAGAGTGCACTATTCCTAGCCTTGCTAATGCTTGCTGCCCATGGGAATGCAGAAGAGCTCAGGAACAGGGCTTTCCTATAGGGTTGGGCTGAAAAACTGGCAGTCTGATAACAGCACTCTACTGATAATTAAAATCTATCTATTTTTAGGAAAACCTGGCATGTCTATGAGTGTGTAGAATGATAGGTGTATGCACACACGCTGGAGAGAGCATTATGGGCTTTTGCAGATTTCTAGTATATTTCCTACTTAAAACATGGATTTTTTTTTGGACTGGATGAACTTCAGTCCAGCCCTTCAAAGACTGGATGAAAAATAGCAACTGTTCCTAGACATACCCTGAAAGCGTCCCATCCAAATTATCATGTGTATTATATGTTGTGTAACAGCTGAGTGACCGGTTAGCAAACGGACAGAGCAAGGTGAGCAAATGGAAATTCAAACCTAAGTGCCTTTAAAACATCCATAGTCTTGTGCCTATGATACTGAAAAGCATACCTATTCTGTACAGTATATGTTTTTATATGTCTCTATGTAGAGAGTAGAATGTATCACACAAAACCCTCAGGCCCCGAAACTAACGAGATACATGTTAAATTTTTAGCACCCGAGTATTGTCCTTTGATATCTGTAGGTCTAGGTATATTTTTATATTTCAGCTTCTGCTTACATATTTTGCAGAATATGTCGATAAGCGATTGTTTGAAAATGTCCTCAGCTATAACATTTCCTTTTCTTACATCTCCATGAAGTGTTTTATCTGTAGTATCTCTTTTCATACATCATCAGTAACTGTTGCTAAGCCTTTTTACTCTCCATTCTCTATGATGTCCTATCGCACTTTGATTGTTAGTTCAGAAACTGTCTCCTCAGAGGAAATTCAGTTTTAGCCTTCCCTTGCTGTTATCTACGCTTCCTTACATCTGCCTGCATCAGGTCGAGTCTCTTCAGAAAAAAACAATTTTATGTGTGCTTTTGGCAAGCAGAATCAAACTCTGTCACTCTCTGTTGCACTTAACACAATTTCTGTCTGTCAGACCTCCATAGACCTCTTCAGTTTCTTTTCTTGTATCTTAGGAGTGCATGGACTTTTGTTATTATAGCCTGCCACTTTGCTGACATTAAAAGGTTTGGTCACTGCAGCATCACAAAATAATCCATTGTTCTTGGGCTTTGTGGTGCAGCGTGCTACGGACTAAATTCCAGTATTCGTTTATTGTACTTATGACTTATTTTTGCAGGATATTTTTAATATTTGACACCACCATTAGTTAATTAGCCTATCAATTTGGTACTAATAAGCAGGTCATTATTGATTTCTACTTAACAATTTTGAACACAATAATACTTCCTTGGACATGGATTAAAAAAAGGCTTTGAAGAACACGACTTACACTGCTACACATGTTACGTACATTTACATAAATTCAGCTGTGCTAACTGAAGAGTTAAGTCAGGGCCATGATGTGTCTCTCCAAACGTGTCTTCACATCTTTGAAAACCAGTTCTCTGCAGATTCTCATGGGTTCATCTGGCTTTTTTTTCAACATATTCATGCCACTGTTTTTAAAAAGCAGATTTCAGGTATTTCAAGATAGGTGCCTGTGCTATCTCAGAACAATATGCTATGTCTATACAGCACCATGCAATGCCATGCAGCAGCTCAGGTTCCAAAAGCAGTCTGGTAGCTCTGCACCTCAGCTGGACTTGGTAACTAATTAGCATGGCTGCCCTGTTCCTGGAGCAAAGCTAGGTACTTGGTGCTAGCTAAGTTTCCTTTGCCTCCTGCTCCGCTGCACAGTGTAGAATTACCCTGTGACATTTACCCATGATTTTTAGAAGTACGGAACACCATCAACTCCATCTGAAGCCACAAAAGAAACAGAATTTCAGTACTTTGAAAAAAATCTGAACTGAGCAATAGCTTTTGAAAATATATTGTACTGCCACATTGGGTAGCTGATTGATCCTTCATGCATTGGAAAAAATAAAAGAAAATATAAATGAAGAGCAAATAAGATTAATACTTCCCTCACTATTTTGCTCCTTACATTTTAGTTGTGTCAAGATTTTTATATTTCTTTCATGTGCTTTTTCTTGTATCTGGTTTTCTGACTGCATTTTTATGATGTTATTATCACTTTCCTCTCCTGCAGTGGTGGTAATCCATAGCTAGAATGTACTATGAGGCCAGCATTGGATTAGTGACTGACTCAGTATTAAATCTGAGTATATATTTGCTCTGATTTTCAATGTTAATTATTTCTAACCTTTTAAAAAGTAACTTTAGTCCACTAGAATGAACTACTTTAGGTCAGCTTTCTTCAGGCCATTAAAATTGCTCATATATTTTAAGGTTTTGATTGAGAAGGTGACATAATGCCAATCTTGTTCAGGATAGCTCTTGAAGCCCATGTCTGACTTCAGCCATATCTACCAAGACTTACACTTGTGCTGTCCTAAATTAAGACTTCATTTTGCAACTATCAAACTAGATATTGATTTATAGTAAGTCAAGTAAAAAAAAATCACATTCATTTCAATCCCAGGGAAAATCTATTAACTTTCAAAAGAATTTATTATAGAGCCTTCACATTTGTAGAGAATATGTATCTTGTTGTTTACAGGATCAAAGCAACACGGAGCAAGCTATGAATGGGATCCCACTTAGCTTCGATAGTGCTCTTTTATACCAAGCTCTGTCAGATAAACTTTGGGTTTCCTGTTGTGAAAGGACATATTAAGTGGGTTTTTAAGCTTTAGATGAATACTGCTCTGTTGTACCAAGCTCTGTCAAATGAATTTTGGGTTTCCTGTTGAGAAAGGACATATTAAGTGGGTCTTTAAGTTTTAGATGATCAAAAAATATCAAATGTGCACAACTCACTAGACCCCTACATTTGTTTTTAGGTTCAATGGTAAATGGATGGGGTTCTGCGTCTGATGAGGATCGTAACTTTTCTAGTCATAGATCTAGTGTAGGTAGCTCCTCAGATGACTCGATCTTTACCAGCGGCAGTTTTGCACAAGCACTGGTTGCAGCAGCAGATAAAGCTGGTTTTAGGCTGGATGGAACCAGCCTGACAAGAACAGGTTTGTAGACTCAAAGTTGATGCTTTCTGCATGAAGGGTGTCTCTGCCTATTATTCTCTTCTTTTCAGTGAACCTGCGTCTCACACTTGTCTAACATGCATGGAATAAGGTGGATGGAGATATTTTTATCAGTATATTTTAAATGAAACCTTGCATTATGTTTCATTTTTAGTGATTTGAAGTAGTAAATAGCACAAGCTTTTAATCTGCACCTTCAGTCTGCTACAGTTTCCCTCTGTGCTGACTCTGCCATAGATTTACTGACATATGTTCCATGTAATATTTCGGTGAAGAGATCACTAATTCTGCCATGGTCTTTGATGATTTCATTTTTTTGCAAAATCTCCTCACAATCATTCACATCTCCAGTGATGAACATCATGTTTAAACTATTATCTCCATCCCTGCTCTTCTGTTGCATCTCTTCTTGCAAAAGTGTATTTTTCTGTGAATTTTTTCTAAGCATGGGGTGATTTGGTGTGCTTTTATTGTTAACAATACAAACTGTTTAAAAGCCTTATTAATAGCTGATTTAAAAATACTTATTTAAATAAGTTAATATATTTTGATAAAATTTAATTTTAATTATGCCAACTGAATCTGCCAAGTTAAATGTAACAAAAGTAAAGTGACTATTGCTTTTGAAACAGCCAATCTTCTAAAATGAATTAATGAAAAGTAAACTTAATTTAGTTCAAATTTTTAAAGCTCCATAAGTTTTATTTCTAGCAAAAAAAGTTAAGTAAAAATGATTTTTAAATATTCTAGAAAAAAGAATGTATTTGCATTTGCTTAGTCTTATCAAAATAGCAAAAGTAACTAATTATTTAAATCCACAAATCTAATAGCAAAGTATGAACTTGGGTCATATTTTTGTTATGCTTTCTGAGCCGATTCCTGCCCACAGGTCCCATAATGTTCCTATCATTTAAAATTTTTTACTATTAGTCTGGTATGAGGTCCATCCTTCAGTAAAATGTGTGCATTTATGAGAAATGTCTCCACGTGTTAGGGTTGAAAACCTCAGGCTTTCTGCATGCAATGATTTCATGGCAAACACTGCCTTTTAGGAACGTTAGGAATGAAGAAAAGAATTGATGGCAAAGTCCTATGTTGCCAACAAACTACAGGGTGAACAGATATAGCTTTTCTCAAATCACTGGGACTTTTGTCATTGACTTTGGTCAGGCATAATCATCGTTAAAAGATAGTTATTTCACTGCTGAAAGTAGTTAAAACCCTCACTTTCTTCTTACACTAATGGAAAAGTGACTGAGTAAATCGGTCTCATCATTTGAAAAAAATGAAGCAAAACAAAACAAAAACTGATGTAGACCTTCACTCATCTACTATGGGCACATTTGGCCAAACTAGAATTTAGAACATACTGTTTTGCTTGAAGAGTCTCCTAAACAGTCTTGAACAAAAGGAGTAAATCCTTTCCAACCTTTTTTTGGGTGGTGTTCTTGGCCTCAGTAAAAGCCAATGCAAAGATTCACCCAAAGTTAATGTTGCTTGTATCAGGCCATTGAGAAGTACAGTTTCCACCACAAACACAGGCATAACAAAAGTAAATGGACACAAAAACACACAGACACTTTTAAATAAATATAATTTCTTGTTGTAGCTATGTAAATGGAAGGTACAAGGAAAGGATGAGAGCCTTCTTG